>CAUYRT010019832.1:0-65057 GCA_963574885.1 Lepilemur ruficaudatus
TTTTTAGTTGTCCAATTAATTTCTTTCTATTTTTAGTAGAGATGGGGTCTCGCTCTTGCTCAGGCTGGTTTTGAACTCCTGACCTTGAGCAATCCGCCCGCCTCAGCCTCCCAGAGTGCTAGGATTACAGGCGTGAGCCACCGAGCCCGGCCTTAATTTGGTTTTTATGCTTCAGGCCCTGAGATGCAGGCTGGAGCCTTGTCTCCACCCCTGCCTCTGATGCATTCCAATCCTTTGGGAGGTGAGAGCCTAAGGCAGTTCTGCAGAAGCTATTGCTAAGGTCAAAAGCTCTGCTTAAAGCTGGTTTTGACTCCGGGTTTTATAAAAATGTAGTGCATTTCCAAGAATGTGGGGCAGAAAACATTTTAGAACTCTATAACCTTGCAAATACAGATGTGACTTAAGTAACCATGGTTGAGGGGTAAGAACCATAAAGAATGCCAAATGTGGTAAAGGTAAAAGAAAACCCAGATGTTGAGGTCATTTCTACTCAGCTTTTAAAGTAAAAGGAATTAGGGGACAAGGGAAGGAGTATCTGTGGCATGATGATTATGTAAATGAGTAGAATTTTCAGTGGTTTCAGCAATTTTTTGTTTCAGTTGTAAGGCAAATGTTTGTTTATTATGGTAAATTTCTATAACTACTTTCAAAAGTTTATTTTTGAAAACTTTGCCTTTATTAAGGTGGTAGTGATATAGTGAGGAAATCATCATACGCAGGATGTTTGTTTTGGTAAATGTGTGCGTGTTTTGACTATTTTAAATTTAAATTTTTTATTTTTTACACACAGTGGCAGACGTGAAGATGAGATTGGTGGTGGCTTTTAGAATGTTGACTTTGTGAAATGTTTTTTGATACTTTTTTGATTCTAAATCTATTATGGGTCTTTGCAGATAGAAATAGTGTTCATAATGTTAAAATTTATCTTGCTTCAGAGCTATACCATGGGGTGGATAAAGAGAGAACTTTTCCTACCTTTAAGACACATGCTAACACAAAAGCAGTTTCACAGTCTAGCTGTACTTCGACTCCAGAATTCAGTTTCTCTTTTAGTTCTCTGCAGGATCTCATATTGGCTGGTTGCCTGAAGATGCCTTTTGTGAGGGGTCCTTTTTCATTAAGAAACAAAAGCACATCCTATGGGGAAGCAAAGAAAAAAACCAAAATGGCACTTCACACATACAAATAAGGGAACATGTACTTGCCCTCTTTGGCTGCCAGAGGCTAGGGTGTGCTAGGGTAAAGATAGAAAGGATCGGAGCTGGATGGATGGCTAGAAGGATTAAAATCAAGTTTTTGTAGAGCAGAATGGTGGTTACTGGGGATTGGGGATAGTGGTGGCATTGGGGAGATGTTGGTCAAAGGATACAAAATTTCAGTTAGATAGCAGGATTAAGTTCAGGCGACCTACTGTATAACACAGTATCTACAGTTAACAACAATGCAATGCACTGTATTCTTAAAAATTGCTAAGAAAGTAGATTTTCAGTGTTTTCTAATTTTGCTTTCTATCTTTATGACCTCTGCTTGTAGTATAGAAAGAGAATGGGATTTGGAGACATGCAATCCATGGGATTTGAAACCTAGTTATGCCACGTACTTACTGTGTAAACTTGAGTAAAATTCTGAGGCTTTAAAAAAGTTTGTAAAGTAGGGATGATTATATGATAATAATAGCCTCCTAAACAATAGTGGCTAGACTAGTGCCTGGCACTTTTAGGTCCACAATATAGCATTAAATGCCATACATGTACCACAAGGCTTAGAGGACACTCAATAAATTCTGCTTAGCAGTGATTAATTTATCAGTTGGACAGAATATAAACTCAGTTGCTTTTATCTGACCCATTTTATATGCAGAAGATAAATAAGTGCCAGAGACTGTATTTTTATACTTAAACACTTCAAATACAAATAAAGCAGTTATTAAAACTTAAGTCTCATATTGAGCAGTCTCTGTTACTAAAGTGATAAAAGAAGACTTTCAGAACAATGTGGAGTTCAAGAAAGGATTTCTGAGGGGTAATGAAGATTCTCTGTCTATAGAGTAAAGCCTAATTTGTCTGAGCAGGCTTATGTGGCTCTTTCTTATAATCAGTAGACTGGATCATGTCTTCCTACTATGTCTTCCCTATGATTCTGCAATAGCTAAATCAGATTTTTATACTTTGAAGTAATAATAAAGATTCTTAGCCAAAACCAGGGTTATAGTTGTTCCATTTGGGGATAGATTTATCTCCCAGAGCTCCCCTTTCCCAAATCCCCTTTTCCATTAGTTTCCAGGCCAAAATGAGCCTTACCAAGATAGGCCTGGGCAGATTGTCGTTCTCACAAATATTTGTCAGAGAAACTCCAAAGAGCTGTCCTGCCACAGGAGGAGATGTTGGCGGTGACAAGGGTAAGTTGTCCAGGTGAGTGGTAGAACCCCGCCAAAAAGCCCAGTTTATGATGGATCTTCTCCTTTTAAATGTCTTGTGACCTGAATCTAAGAAAGGAGTGATATTATTAGCAAAACTAGTTTAACTCATTTAACCTTATTTCAACAATTTCCATTTTACATCATGTTCATTACAATGGCTCAAAGAGAAAAAAATGTTCATAGGTGTCTTTTGTTATTGACAATTCAACCTATAAGATTTTATGAGAATATTTTACAAATGAAAGAACACTCAATGAAGGAAGAATCAAATGGTTGGGTTCTCCCATCCATTTTTGGGACATCACTGGTCTGTTGACTTAAGTTTTGGTAGTAAATTTTCAAAGTAGAAAGAAAGGCTCCCTTATTTACCATAACAACTTAAAGCAAAACATGTTGCATAGCAACACAATAATTTTCCCATTTTAAAGATGAGACTAGGCACACAGAAAAGTTTAAATTAGACCATAATTAGGTAATGAGAAAAAGAAAGTAAGAAGGGAGAATGGGGAGAGGAAAGGGAAGTAGGAGGAAGAGAAGGACAAGCTGAAGATGAAGAGGAGGAGCAAGGAGGAGAGGAGTTGTCTCTATTAAGATGTTCTCTAGAAACAAAGAATGATTTATTACCTGATGTCCCACTCTACTACTGAGAACAGAGATGGGAAGCTAATGTCCTTCAATTTTTTCTTTCCTTTGCTACTACAAAGACTTTCATGTTTCTTTTCAGTTCCTGACTTTCAAAAGTGTGTTAAACGTAGCATGGATGGAAACAAACATGAGTGAGACTTGCCCCTACAAATGAAGTTTATAATCTAATAGAATGAGACTTGTCATGGTGGGGATAAAAGCAAGCATATTAACCAATAAAATGCCATAAGGGAGGAATAAAGTACCAAAGGCATTCAGAGGAAAGTCAGTCACATCTACCCAGTAGGAGGGAGAGGAGTGATCTCGGAGGCATTTGCATTGATTTGTATTTTGAATGAATAAGATTTCAACATACAGAACATCCAGCATAGTGTCTTGCATATAGTAAGTACTAAATAAATCACCACTGAACAACAATTCAAAATGAGGAGGGATTTTAGTAGAAAAAGACAGCATGAACAAAATAGGCAGAAGTAGGAAAGGTCAACAGTAAGTTATACTTTTATGATACCATAGTGTAAAAATGTTTTTGGTGTCATCTGTGTCTAATTTTTAACATGAAAGTTAACAGATTTGCACAAGATTTGATACTTAAAACAACAGCTCTTTAAGGTTCCACTTCTAAAAGTGGGTGACCTCCTGCCCCTTCCCTGCAACACATACACAGGTAACAACTGCAAACTCTGGATAAACAAAACAAACCTACTTAAAGGCACTAAAGAATGACTAAAACAGGACAGAACTGGAGGTATAAGTTTGATACCTGGAAGAAGGGAATGGCATAGCACTGGGTGAGTTTTACATTCTTAGAGCTTTTAGCTTGAAGGCAGGCCCCAGCATAGTGAGGGTGACTAAAATTTAGAGAGAAACTTGTATTCTAACTGTCTTGAAGAACTAGAGACCTGGGACAGAGGTGCCCACAGCAGGTGGAAAGTGAGGGGGATCCCAGAAAGGGGAAAACTTGATAGTGGGAATCCCAAATATTGTATGTACATTCTGCCCAAATACCTGGCTGATACTGAAGCTTGCATTTGTGGGGCATATTCAAAATAGCCTGCAATTACGGTTAACAGAACTAAGATTTGAGGAGCTATAATGACCAGGTTGCTTCCACTCATGTTATAATTCTGTTATCTCCAGTGAGATTGCATGGGAATTTGTCATTAAACTCTGTGTGGTATTCTTCATTATGACACCCAACCAAGCTATCCAGAGATGATGCTTAGCCCCCAACCTTCCCTGATAATGGAACACTGAAGGAGATGATCTCTTCAAGGAGGACATGGTCAGCAGTGTCAAAGGCTAATTTCAAAGAAGTCTTCTGTATTGCTTGTCTATAATGTACCATAGCATTTTATTTCCTCAGAATAACCTACTTAAACCAAATATTTAAAAAGCCAGGTTGTGGGAGGATAAGCAAATAAGCAATACTTGACCAAATGGCCTGAAGACCATCATCTGCACTTCACTTCCCTGGCATACAGTAAGTACATCATCATGTACACACACTCAGGTGCGTAAAGTTCTTTGGCTCTGGAGTCAGGTCCTGGTTCAGACACTTATTTGGGCAAGTTACTTACCCTCTTTCTTCAACTTGAAAATAAAAAAACATATTACCTATTCCTCAGAGGCTTATTGAAGGGGATCATGTAGGATATTGTCTGAAAAGTACTAATTTGCCCAGGGCATGGGTCACAGCAATGTTGATTAAAGCTGCCAAGATACCAACCTCCATCTTGCAAATAGGACCTGCTGTCTGCATCCACTCTCCATTTGGTTTCACAGCCTTTAGGAGGTTATGCAGACATGAAGGAATATCAACTCTTTGCTTAACTAAAGCACTTTCATCCTGCCCTGACATTCCCAACCTCTACCAGTTTAAAAAACAGAAAACTAAACCCTTTATTAAATCTAAGAAGGGGTTCCTCTATGTCCAGCAATGTCAGTCTGTGCAAACGTTTGTTTCATATGTACATTAATATTAATATATATGTTAAGTAGTTATACTCAGTCCAGTTTGCTCACATTTAACTTAATTTTATTATCTCTTAAACTATCAGATTTATTTGACTTTTTTTTTTTTTTAAGCTTTCACATACTTCTGAAGAAGCATGCTCTATTAACAAGTTATATACTAGCTATCCTATGAGTGCTGACAGAGGACAAAGTAGAATTGAGTCTTTTACTTTATCATAAGTATTTTCAGCTGTAGCCATGCCTTTTCTTTATATACAGCATTCAATCTGAGAGTTCAGGTTCCCTCCGGGACTAAGAAAACAAATTTCATAAAAGTTTACTTTCTTGCATAGTTTGTAATGCACAGCTCTTACTAAATGTCAAAAGCTGATAAAAAACATGCTATTACTATGCAAAAATGAGTGATGTAATTGTAAAGCAAACTAAATTCATGTAAATCAAGATTTCCTAGATAACTCCAGTAAGATTCCGGCTAGTGTTTTCTCATGCTTAAATTAGGGAACTGAATATTAAAATTACTGTTCTTAAAACTTGTGCTTATATAATAATCATAACAAAAATTTTAATTAGAAATTCTATTCTGGCCATATAACTCCCCAAATAACAATACCTCCCCCCTACTCAGAGTAGGAAACACATAGGGGAGAACACTGGAATGACAGGGCAAACAGGTAGAAGAAAAAGATATGTCCCATATTTTACCATCTACCATAAAAGTTCAGCTCAGGCTGGAACTCCAACAGCTAGTTCAGACCACACTCAGAGAGATTCCACTAAACTTTAAAACTCTTCCACTCCACTCAAGTTTGTCCACACTAGGGGTGACTAAGTCATTCAATCTTTAATTTAACTTCTCCTCTATTCTATACACTGTACTAAGCCCTGGTATGTGTTCCCAGGTCTTAAGAAGTTCATAGTCTAAAAGATACATGTAAACATATAAACAAATAATCATGACATAATTTTTAATGTGTTATACTGGAGATAGGTGTAAAGTGCACTGACTACCTGCCTTAAGGAGTGAAGATTTCTGAGAAATGACAAGTGAGTTGGACCTTGAGGTCACATCTTTGCATGTCTAGATCTTGAACTCCCAATTAACACTACAGCTATCTCACTGGGAACTAATCACCCCAAGGATGAGTAATGGTGATCTAAGTCTCAGGGGTTGGCCTATTGCTAGTTTGTGTTCAGTGTAAGACTATTTATTAATAGTAGGATGTCTTCTTCACACTGAGGGAGAAATTTGCAAAACAGACTGGGGATGACTCTGCTTACCTATGGTTAAGAGGGATCTTTTCCTTAAGCTAATTAGAAAAAAGCCTAAGAAACACAGATATGGAGTTTTGACTGTCTATTTGTGGTTTATTTTATTCAGGTGGTTTAAAAATATTAATTGTTCTCAGTCAGTACTCTAATAGAAATTATTTATTGTTCTCAGCCAATACTCTAAGGAATTATCTCCCTCTTTTATGATCCTGTTAACCATGGAAACAAGATACGATTTTCTACACAGGATACCATGGAAAATATCCACTTTCTTAAAATTAGAAATTTTAAGAATTTATGAATTCTGTGGATTTTGTTTTTGTTAAATTTTTTTTTGCAGATACAGGGTCTCGCTATGGTGCCCAGGCTGGTCTTGAACTCCTGGTCTCAAGTGATCCTCCTACTTCATCCTCCCAAAGTGTGGGGATTACACATGTGAGCCACTGTGTCCAATCCTGGATTTCAAATAAATAGGCCATGAATAGAGCGTGATAAACTCTGGCTATAGTAAGTGGCACTTGGTAAATAAGGCCAAATTCTATATATTTATAATATATGCTGAAAAAGAAGTATTAACTCATTTTTCCCTTTTAGAAGTCAGGTTAATATTAAATAGTTGGTATGTATGTGAACAGTGGTAGAGAAAAAGAGTGAAGAGACTCTTTTTCTTATACTGATTTCCTCATAAGGCAGTCTTTTTAATTTTGATTTATGTTAGGAATGAGTTGGGGCACAGAGGGTGGGAAAGGTGACAAAAGTGTGGACTTTAAAGTACATTGCATTTTGATAATCACATGGCCATATTTGTTATATCACAATAAGGCTATGAGAATGAAAACAATCTCCATAGCGGTCTGTTGCCTTGAAATGAAAACCTCAAGAACATGAAGTGAGTTAGTGCTAACATGCCCACATAACAGGGCAGCAGTTAAGTCTAGTGACAGGAGTAGAGATTCAAAGGCAGAAAGCCTAATGTTGAGGTTTCAGCTCTACTGACTGTTGTATGCTTTCTGATGCTGGATACAGTCTGAGTCTGCTAATCTGTAAAATGAGATAATAATGTAATTTTACATGGTTGTTTGGAGGCTTAAAAGAAAGTATTATTTAAACTGTTAAATTCTATGTAGTAATTGTTGATAACATTATGAAGACTGTCATCATCCAGGGGACAGTTCCATTTTTAGGATTTCCAGACTCTTTGTAGATCTTTAGTCTTTCTACATGCCTTTGGCTTTTCTATGTCTAATCAAAACACTACAAAGATATACCAGGCAAAAGAATGGAGACAAGTCAAATGAGACGGTTCTGTTACTTTTGTGAATTCTGTTATAAATCTGGTAGAATACTGAGACTTTAGCTGGAATGTTTTTAATTAACTGCATTTTAATCATCTAAATAAGAGGGCAGCAAACCATGCTCCCTGGGCTAAATCTGGCCTGACACCTCTCTTTGGATAACTAGTGAGTTAAGTATGGTTTTCACATTTTTAAAAACATTGAAAATCAAGATAATATTGAGTGGCATATAAAAATTATATGAAATTCAAATTTTACTGTCCAGAATCGTTTTACTGGAACACAGTCACACTCACTCCTTTATGTATTGTCTATGATTGCTTTCACTTCACACTCAATGACAGAGTTGAGAAGCTGTGACAGAGATGGTATGTGGTGCTCTCATTGCTTTGCACTACTGCTTAGGGCACTGCAAATTGCAGTAATCCTGTTATACCTTGACAGTGTTTCAAGTGCCATGGTATCATGATACTGCAACACCTTTTTTTGTTTTAATTACTCATCATATCTAAACAAGAAAAGGGTAAAATGGACTGCTAATGTTGCACACGGAAGTGTGGATGATTGTTACTAAATAGCGAAATATTGTGCTCACTGTGCAATGATGTAATAGCTGTGGTAAAAGAATGCAATATATGTCGACGATGTTACCAGACTAATCACAAAATTCCCAATTCACATGAAAGCAATGCATCAAAAAAAATTAGAATATTTAAAATGAAGTATCTTGCAGTGGCAGAATTTCTTCACAAAAATAAAAAGTGAAAATGAGGCTGCAACGAAAGTTGTTTCTGATTGGCTCATTTGTTAGCCAAGAAAGGAAAGCCATTTACCAATGGTGAGATGATTAAGTCATCTGTGCTTGCAGTAGATTAAGAAATTCGTCCAGAGAAACCAGATATTGGTGAGAATAGATGATTGAATAGTTGAGGACATTAGGAGTAATATCAATAGTAAACTACAAAAGAAGGCAAGTGACTTTCTTTGGTTCTTGATGAGATGACGGATGTTACCAATCATACTGCTCAGTTTATTCATGTCAATGCTGAGTTCCCAGTGACTGAAGAATTAACCTTAAATCATCTGCATTGAACAACGATGGGTAAGAATCTTTTCAAAGGATTTGGGAAAGCAATAATTTAGTACCACTTGAAGTTGAATCTGCTAAGATGTGTTATATCTGATGATGGTGAAAATGCATGGAACAAAAAAAGGCATTATTCTACAAAGCTTGTGAAAATGTAAAGTGTTTAATCCCCATAGTTATTCATTGTATTGATCAGTGTTCCTTCATGGAAAATATGTGAATCTATCAAACCGGATCAGCAGTGTTAACAGTGAACTTTATTTACTCTCATGGGCTTAACTATTTGTCAATTCTGGAATTTTTTTCAGAAACAGAAGCCAAATATTAGCCTGCCTTGGGTTATCACACAGCAGTTCAATGGCTCAGCAGTGCTAAAGTTTTATAGCGATATTTTGAACTCAGGGCTGAGACTGAATTTTTTATGAATGAGACTAACTGCCCTCAAGCACTATCAATGAATGGTTCTGGAAATTAGTCTTTGCTGTAGATATAATGATGCTTCTTAATGAATCTGACCTGAAATTACAAGGCACAACAGTGCATATATATACAACTTTTACTGCATGCAGTAAAGTCATTTTGAAGACAACTAATGTTTAATCACAGTGTCAAGATGCTTTATACATTTCTCATTCTGTAAAAACAAGCAGCAAGATCTTGATTCTCACACAAATTTGCAGATGTATTTTCTGAATTCAAACTACAATTCCAGCAGTGTTTCACCAACCCCAACGCAAGAGCAAGATTTCCATATCTTAAGGTCCACTAAACTATACAATCAAAGAGCTTCCATCTAATCTTCAATTGGAAATGATTAATCTGCAATGAAATAATATGCTCAAAGGCAAATATCAAGAGAAGAATCTAACAAAATTCTACAAATGCCATCCAAGAGAGGAACATGCTCAATAAATATTAGATGCTTATAAATTGTATCAGTATTTGGCAGTATCTATGTGTAAAAAGATGTTTTCAAAGATGAAATATAAAAATCTCATTGCAGATCAGAACATTTGCAATCAATTTTGATGATTAGAATACTAACTTTAAATTCTAATTAAGTGAAATGTTATCCCTCCCAAAGAATTCACTTCTCATTAGAACTGTATTACATTAAGTTGTACTCAGTTATTATTATATTTTGAATTCTATCAATAAAAAGTTTGTGGAAGGTTTTTCTCTTGTTACATAAGCATCTACATACAATATCCTTGATTTTGTGACTTGACCTGCAAACTTTACTATCCAGCCCCTTACAGTACTTCGCTGACTCTGAGCCAAATCAGTAGTTTATAAATCAGTTGTTCATCAAATTCTTCTGTATTAAAAAAAAACAAACCCACATAACTGGCTCACCTATAACTTTTTAGTTGCACAGGTGATTCTGATACTCAGCTGGGCCTTGACACCATTGGTCTATAGCTATTTCATCCCTAATCTCATTGAGTATCAGTCATCTATAGCTGGAATCACTATTATCTTAATTTCAAACAGAGAAACTAAGCAGATGATGCCAGCAATTTAATTGAGCAAGTCATTGGCCAAACTGGGTAAAACTCTTAAGATTCCTGACCCCTGATTATTAGTCAAACTAATTAAAAGAAAACTGACAAGGGACCTAGAGAAATAGTTTTGAAAAACATAGGTGTAAAGGTAGAAGAGTAGGAGAATATTATTCTCCTCAGCCTAGTTTAATGTATCTTTAATGGACTAACAACAGGTCTATTAATTTGTTCATTCATTCAACAAATATTGAGTACTTATTTATACATGCCAGGCTCTGTTCCAGGTATTGGGAAACAGAAGCGAACAACAAAGACCAAAATCTCTGCCTTCATGGAGCTCACATTTTAGTGGATGGAAAACCATAGTATCTCTGTAGCACCCCTTCAACATGGCCAAAGACTGTGATCAAACAGTCAGAGAGTCCAAAAACTCAATTTAGCTTTATATAATAGAAGATGACTGGTGCAAATTCAAGGTAAGTCTGTACAGCTGGTGTTGGCAAGATGAGGAAGTCCATGATAGCTGATCTACTGATTTATTAATAAAGTATAAAGTTTGAGGTTATATCATCAACAGACAGTGACAGGGGTTGGATGTGCATGTGTGGGGATGGGTATAATACAATTGATTCAAGTAGTTGGAAAATGCCTTAGAGAAACAAAGTTAAGACTGCCCAGCCAGTTTGGAGTGTTCAACTGAGGTCGGTCATTAGTGATATCAAGCTTCCCTCCTGCTGTATGATTTTTTTCTAGCAGTGCTCAGAGTTCATCCAGAGATAGGATTTTTACTAGGAGGAAAGTAGGAAAGCAGGTCAAAGAAGTTGGGGTTATCTTCAAGACCTAGATTATCATGATAACCATGGAATTCAAGTTGGATAAAGAGGGGCTCATTTGTTAATCCACTGTGCCACCTGGCTCCTCCATGATTTATGAAAGAAGAAAACTGATTGAAGAGGGCAGACATCTTCACACCTCTTCCCCAAGAAATTTTCATTTGTACTTTACGTGAGTGAAAAATACCTGCTCTGTTGGGAAAAAAATAAAAGATAGGAGGGGACTAGTGGATGGATAAAGTGGTAGAGATAAGTAGGTTGAAAGGGGGCAGGAGGAATCTGGGTTTCCCAGGAAGAAAAACATGAACAAAGCCTGACTGAATAGAAGACAGGGCAGTTACAACTCATTTTGTCCAATAAAATGTTAAAACCTTAAATCAATGGGATGAACAGGAAAATAATTTTCACACTGGTATTGCAATTATTTCAGAAACTATAAATGTTTTAGCATGAAAATAAAATTATAAATTAAACAATTTAATTTGCATTAGAGAGGGTTCTGTTTAAAAAGGATTTTGGTGTGTATTAACACTTAAAACAAGAAAAACCTTTATAATGTCTGTTATTCCATTGTGAGTTGATTTTTGTGAGAGGTGAGAGATACAGATCCTGTTTCAGTCTTCTACATGTGGCTATCCAATTTCCCCAGCACCATTTATTGAACAGGGATTCTTTTCCCCACTCTATGTTTTTGTTTGCTTTGTCAAAGATCAGATGGCTATATGAGGATGGTTTTGTATCTGTGTTCTCAGTCTTGTTCCATTGGTTTATGTCTCTTTTCTTGTGCCAATACCATGCTATTTTGGTTACTATAGCCTTGTAGTATAGCTTGAAGTCTGGTAAATTGATGCCTCTCAATTTGTTCTTTTTGCTTAAGGTTGTTTTAGCTATACAGGGTCTTCTCTGGTTCCATACGAAGTGTAGAATTATTTTTTCTAGATCTGTGAAGAATGATGTTAGTATTTTAATAGGGATTGCATTAAATCAGCATGAAACCATAAGAATTCTAGAAGTAAATGTTGGAAAAACTTGTAGACATTGGCGTAGGCAAAGAATTTATGAAGAAGACCCCAAAAGCAATCATGGCAACAACAAAAATAAATAATAGGACCTGTTCAAATTAAAAAGCTCTGTACAGCCAAAGAAACTATCACTAGAGCAAATAGCCAACTTACAGAATGGCAGAAAATATTTGCATGCTACACATCGGATAAAGGGCTGATAACTAGAATCTATACAGAACTCACGAAAATCAGCAAGAAAAAAATCAACCCCATTAAAGAGTGGGAAAAGGACATGAACAGAAACTTTTCAAAAGAAGACAAACTAGTGGCCAAGAAACATATGAAAAATGTTCAATGTCTCTAATCATCAAGGAAATGCAAATAAAAACCACAATGAGATATCACTTAACTCCAGTGAGAATGGCTTTTATCAAAAAGTCCCAAAACGACAAATGTTGGTGTGGAGGCGGAGAGACAGGAACACTCATACACTGCTGGTGGGACTACAAAATAGTACAACCTCTGTGGAAAGTAGCATGCAGATACCTCAAAGAACTAAAAGTAGAAGTACCATTTGATGTAGCAATCCCATTACTGGGTATCTACCCAAAGGAAAAAAGACATTCTATAAAAATGACACCTGCACTTGAATGTTTATAGCAGCACAATTCACAATTGCAAAGATGTGAAAACAACCCAAGTGCCCAACAATACTGAGTGGATTAACAAAATGTGGTATATGTATACCATGGAGCACTACTCAGCCATAAAAAATGATGAACTACCTATTTTATTACCCTGGATGGAGATGGAGCCTACTTTTCTAAGTGAAGTATCACAGAGAAAATGAATGAAAGAATGAAAAAACAAACACCACATGTATTCACCATTAAATTGGTACTAATTGATCAACACTAATGTGCACATATGGGAAGTAACATTCATAGGGTGTCGGGCAGGTGGGAGAGTTGAGGAGGGGATGGATGGGTAAATCCACACCTATCAGATGTGGTGCACACCGTCTGGGGGATGGGCATGCTTTTCAGGTGGTGCAAAGGCAATTTACATAATCAAAGTGTTTGTATCCCTGTAACAGTCTGAAATAAAATAAAATAAAAAACCTTTAATGATGAGTGTTGATTTGTCTGTTTTCTCTAAGTGTGCATAGCTATGAAATGTTTTCTTAAAGTAGGGTTATTCTGCAATGGGGTTAAAAATAGTGTGAGCATTTTTTCATTAATGTTTCATCAATTGGATAACACAGCGATGAAGTATTTCAGAATTTCACCTGGCATTCAGCTGATGCCAATAATCTGTCATGTGGCAGGAAGGCGGCCTCAGTGATCTCTCAAGGTCCATGTCATCCCCTTAAACATGTTACTCCTTGGGTTCCATGAGTTTGCTCATTTGCAAAAGGTAATGCCATTGTTCACTGGATAGCCCACTTGGTTCAAACTGACAAAGGCAGCTGCAGATATTCAGTGTCAATTTTCTGCTATCCCACTCATACTTTTTGGTATCTATTTTCCTGTTTCTTACACAATCTTACTTTCAGACTGAAAGCTTAAATCTTAAGTTTAAGTTAGGGTAAATTGTGATGAACATTCTGCTGTTGAACATTTTTCTAGCATTCTAGAGTCTCTTATTATGGGGTAAGAGACAGCCATGTTCATAGAAAATTCAGATTAGTAGGCTAAGGAGAGACTTCTGTAGAAATCATCTTAATCTTCACATACTTTTCAGTACCAGGATCCAGGTAGGGCATCACAGTCTTCTGACACCCATCACTGACAGTCTCCTTTTATAATGTGACCATTTGGGGGGAGCACACAGTTGGCGTGTGTTGCAGCATAAAGAAGGCATTGAAGCACCTGCAGAATTGCCTGGTGCCTTTGACTCTGCAGAAGGCATAAGGTTAAAGGGGACAGAATGGTGAAGAAAGAAGGGACAGACTGTATTGCTACTAGCTGCTGGTTATAAGTCAGTCATGCCTATTGCTGATTTATAAAACTTCTAAGAGTCCATCTTTCCTTTCAAAACACTTAGCAAATTCCAGAAAAATAAAACTCATCTGGCTAGAAGAATGGGTCTTTGCTTTTGTACTAAATTTGTGTTCAGAAATGAAAACTTTTGCTGAAAGACAACTCTGTGAAAAAGGAGAAGCGACTCACCACTCAGTTGCTGGGCTGCAGCCAGGCGGCTGGGCTTCAGGATGAACTGGCACTGCATTTCTCGGGGCAGCTCTTCCATGAGGAAGGGCTCTTGGAAGTTGAAAGGGGTGGCTGAGTCCTTTGATCCTGGTGTTAAGAGTGCAGTGTCTCGAAGATGGCTCATTTTAATTCCATAGGGATATTCATGCCCTACAGAGAAAAACCTAAATGTAGACTTCAGACTGACTGGTACTGAGACCTTGTGTGCTACAAACAGAACATACCACAATTTACTCCTGGGATTTTTGGTATAAAGAATCCTTTTATTGACTGAATGATTATATACATTCTTACAGTTAGAGACCATGGCACAATACAAGTGGTCCTACCAAAGCAGTTTTAAGAAGGGGTGAGGAGGCTAAGAAAAACTTTTAAGGATTATCTTCTTTGGAATGAATGCACAGATCAGTTTGTGAACTGTGTAATGTTGACTCTTTGTATGTTTGCATCTGAGAATATTTAAAGGTATTCTGGTGTCTCCTTTGACATTCACTAGATCTATAAATCTTCAGCAAATCTTTGTCCTCATTCAGCCTTAAATCTATGACTTAAAATATTTACTCTACCTATAACACAAGTATTATACAGACCAAGTAAGTAAATGTTAGTAGCAAACACTATTTAAACAACAGGAACAAAGAACTGTATATGTCAAGCATCACCATCATTATCTACCACATGATGTCTGTGTGATAAAGACATTTCATTACTTTTTATTAGTTACATAATTAGAGTTACTCAAGAGCACTGGGACCGGTTTGATTTATGCTTCCCTCCTCCTGCTGCCTTCTGAGGTTGGTGTTCATAGGCGATAATCAGAAGGAAGACAGCAGGGGATCAGAAACACAGAAAACAGACACCAAAAGAAATTTACAAGCTAGAAAAACTAAACCCTGGACACCTGACTGCAATGCAATTTTGCTCTTTAGTACTCTAAGTAATTGCATCCTCTTAGTGTAATCCTCAAATACGATTGTGCTATAGATTTTTTAAGTACAGAGAATAAGTTCCCTTCTATTCCTGACTTATTACTGAATGTAATTCAGTGAACTCTCACTCTTCCTTCCCACCTGGCATAGGCATACAATGTCAATGTTCCATTAATATCAATTACTACAGCAACTTCCAGGGATTAGGGCAAAAGAAGGCTTCTATAACAGCAATAAAAAAAAATCAATTTATCAAAATAGCTAGTAATCTACAACTGAGGTTTGCAAGGCACTTTAAAATATACAATTAAGAACTGCTGCAAAATCACGGAACAATCATGTCCTATTGTTTTTTAGTAAGAGGTAATATGAAGCCTGGAGCTATTTTAAGCCAAAAAATTACCATCTGCCTAGTTTTAATTAATATATTTTATTAAAACAATTATTTAAAATTTTTAATGACAACTTTGTTACTCATTGGCTTTAAAAAAATGACATTAAAAACCTGAAATGCTGTTAATTTTGTTCTCAGTTCTCTGCATGATCACTTTCTATATTCTAAGTCTGAAAATATACATTTTGTAGAAAAGTTTGGTTTTAGATTACTCAGATCACTTGGAACACTCTAAATTACACAGTATTGACCTTATAGATAAATGAAAGGGTTACATGAGACAATGCATATAATATAGTCTGTACAATGTCTGATATGTAGTGAACATTTTAAAATTGTTAACAGAAATTGTCATCATCATTGTCATATCAAGATTTGCTATAGATACTGTCCCTTATTTTAATTGTTCTATTTCTGTTAACCACACTGAATAAAATGCTGATCAAGACATCAGCTAAATGATTTAAATAAAGTGAGGTGTAACCTATTTACCACTAATTCCTCAAAACACATGCTGGAAAATTAGGCTAGAGAAATAGTAAATGGATTAATCTCATTTTGTTTATGATGCCAAAGAAAGTTCTGGGCACAGAGCAGGTGTTACATACTCATGGTGGATTATGAAGCATGACTGGGATTATAGACTGTCTTCCATAGAGGCAGCATACAGTTAGGAAAAGGGACAGGAAATTCAAGAACTGAATGTGAAAAATAAATATATGGAGAAAAAGGAATACCAATACATACGGCTTTCTTACAGAAAATTTTTTAAAAATTTGGCAAGATAACTGTAAAGTGAAAAAGCAGAGAGGAAAATTTACATTTCTCTTCTCAACTATACCATTAACTGCTTGAATGAGGAGATATTATTTGCCCAGCACATAGTAAATGCTTAACATATACTTATTAGATGAATATCATGTAAGATTATTTAATAGTATTTAAGCTTCAGACCATGCAACCAATTCTCCGAGATACTTAGAATTATAATAAAAACACAATCAATGCTATCTTTGATTTTCACAAAAACTTACCAATGAGTGGGTATGGTGCGTCTTCCTTGCCAGAATTGACCCATAACTGGTAATCTCTCTCAGAGCCCTTGGAGATAAAAGAATTAAAAATCGCAATACATATTTCACATTTGGTGCTTGAATGAGGACACATTTTTTTGACATTTTTATGCTTTGCAAAAAGAAAAACCTGGAGACAATAAATGCTATTCAGGTTCACGAGAGTGGTTATGGTTACTAAGGATGGAAGTGCTGACTCCTACAACAAATCTCTTTCCCCATCCCCCAGTAGAGCACTCAGGAATCCTGCCTTTTTCCCTTCAGTGATGGCTGGGGATCCACGAACTGCAATGGAATCAGGCCCTCACTATATAGGCAGCCCATGGAATGTGAAATCATAGCTAGGCCCTTTTACAAAAGAAGAACAAACTTCCTGGTTCTAAAGGGCTAATCTCTTTTTTAGAGTCCTGACTTCTGCTATATCTCTGGACTTCTCAGAGAATATTGAACTTAACCTCCAACATGCCCCTGCAAAGAAACTTTGCTATCCAGAAAGCCACAAATACTGCTGTGTCTATGATTAAAAGTAAAATGTCAAAGGTTGATTATTAGCTCTTCTGAGTAGGAGAAGAATGACCAAGAGGCTTTGAGGACATAGGTAGTTGACACAGTTTGCACTGCCTTTAGTTTGGGTAAGTCCAGTCCTGGGGACAGAAAGGATAAGATTCTATCTAGAGAATAGGCCCAGTCATGGAAAACAATAAAATTGTTCACTAGCAGAATTATAACCCAGCAACACTATAAATCCCACTTGAAAGAAATAACACTAAATTATATGGATTTCACTAAATCCTCTAGGAGGGATAAAATGAAAATGCTTTAAATAAAGCTTGAACAGATAAATCTGTTGGCAATATTTCATATCCTTGCCTTTAACTTCTGATCAGAAATCATGGCCCTGCCCTTATAATGGAGGATACGGGCTATGAAGGACACCATACAAACCACCCTCCTTTCCCCCTCCCAAACACTCAGCTTGTCACTTCCTCCATGTCCCATCCCCTAGCCAAAATTTTTGTCATAAATAGGAAGAGTAATCTAATAAAAATCTTTTATTTTTATGTAGTGTCTGAAAACATTGTAATAATCCCTTAGAACAGGTATAACCAAACAGCTTCAATTCCTAATCAAATTAATAGAATTTTTTTTTGGTTTGAGGAGATTGATCATTTTATGCAAAGGAAAACCATAGATAAGAAAATTAACCATGTCATTAAACTCCCTTTCTAGCCCTCAAACTATCCACTATCTTCCAAAATATATTCAGACAGGTTAGAAATCAATGCAGAGATGCCTTCTTCACTCAGTACATATAAATTTAATTACATTTTAAAGGTATTACTAAATTTAATTAATCAGATTTCTTACCCCAAGTTTTGGTTGCCCTGAGTTACTAAAGGCTTACTATGGCACTGTGTATAAGCAAATGTAAATACAATCAATAATATTATGGCATGTTTTAAACATGTATCATGTCACATAATAGTAACAGTGCTCTTACTTTAATATTTATAGAGAATCTCATTCAAGGAATAATGTTTTTGAAGTGCTTCCTCAGTTTCCATCTTTTTGAAAGTCACTCCCTTTAATAAAAGTACTCATTTTATGGTGTTTATATAACTGGTAGGGAAGCAATGAGAAGAACCTTCTAGTTCTCCTTCCTCTACCTCATCCTCAAACATTCTAATATTCTCCACTACTAAAATTTCAAAAACTAACCTCTGTCACAGAAAACAGAAAGGGATAGAAGCTAAAAGCAAAACATGGAGGAGTGTGGTGTGAATACTAAAACTGTAGTCCAATCTCATTATGCTTTTTAGTTCATACAGGTTTTAAAATAAGAGTAGAAGAACAGCACCCATCTATTAAGCTGATATTAAGGCTTTATTGTCCTTAACTTCTACATTTTGGGGAATAAGATATGACTGGTATCTCTAATAATCAGCTGTCTTTTGAAAGGGATAATATTGACATACATTTAAAGTATCAAATTCTGTTTTTAATTAAGATTATCTAGCAGAGTAACTTACAGTTATCCCTAGCATTGAAAATAACATGTTGATAACTTCATTCGCTGTATCTGAATTCTTTACTGTTATAGTTTTAGACTGTAGGAAAAAAAAAGAAATACAGCTATAAATAAAGAATTTTAAAACAGGTGAATAAATCATTGTCAAATGATTATCTGAAGACAAATGCTGATTTCTTGTGGAAAGAGTAAATCACAAGACTTAAGTAGAACACGATCATAATGTACAGTTATTCCCTTATATATTATGCCTTTTAATAAAACATTTATTTCTCTTAAAATAAAAAATGCATGGCCCACAAAATATAACAGCTTAAGCAAGTAAGAAAAAGACTGACTATATTTCAGAGACAGTACAGGGATCCAGCTCCCAATAAAAAAAAAAAAATGTCAGTGAGGCTGGTCTAGTGGTTCATTTCCATAACTGTATTTCCACAATGTAATCAGTGATAAAAGAAGGGAGAGAGCTGAATCTCTTTCTATTTTTTCCTGAGTACTGTTTTCACAGTACAGGGTTTTATTTCTTTGCATGGTATAAAGTCAGTTCAGGTAAAATCAGAATAACTGGTTACAAAAAAACATTTAAAGCTTAGAATTTTTAAAAACAACTATTTGTTGAGCACTTTCTATGTGTCAGACATTGCAGCTACTAAGATTTTCATTGTTGAAATATTTCGAGGATTTAAAACTAATGAGTCTAGAAGAATTGAAAATTTTAGAAAGCTCAATTCCATTACCAATTCTGCCATTGAATAGACTATTGATAATAGCTCTGTGTTAAACTACAATGAGAATTGCTCCTTAAAATGACAATTTTCGAGAAAAAGAAAAGGAATTAGCAAAATTATGAGATATCTATAGAGCTTGCTGAATTCCAAAAGATATTATTTAAATATAAAACAATGCTATGTTAGCAAAAAAATATTTTTGCTATATGTATAAGTTTTACATATGATAATTAAATGAGTTATTAAGGCTATGTCCCTGAAAGAGAGGGCTTAAAAGGCACAAATAAGAAGCATAAATGGGAATATAATGCTATTTAAAAAACATAAAAATAAAGCTAAGTGAAATTTATTAATAATCCATCATTTATTCTTCCATTAATAGTATTTCTTCTCTATGAGCCAATTACTTGACATAACAAACGGCCTCTGAAAGTTGTTTGTTAAATGAATTTTAATTTTTTAAAAAATATTTTAAATGAATTGATTTTAAATTGTACTCGTTATACCCCCAAGGATTATGCAAAATTGTCTCAGAGCCAACAGGCAGGTTTTAGAGCGCCCAACCCAATGTCTGTCTTCTACCCCAAGTGTCACAGGTATGTTACATACTGGGCTTTAACTTGAAACATAATTTCAATAAAGGTTTCTGCTTTTTTTTTTTTAAGTCTAAAAATGCTTCCATTTAATTTAAAGAAATTCTCTCATGAAGTCTTTTGTAAAGTGAAGAATCTATCCTTGCAATGACCTGGTTTCGAAGATAATGGTTTGTCTTAGTATTAGGCCCATACATTCAAAATAGTAATTATAGAAAGTATATTTTTCCTGCATGCTGTTCTGGTAGACAAAACAAATGAATTTCAGCAGATAAAGCTCTTTGTCTAATAAATAACAAAACTGAAAATGTGGCTATTTTGTTCCGTATTAGCTGAATTCACTGACAGGTTGTGTGTAACTAAAGGACTAACATAATACTTCCCATACATGCACTCCTATTTGGGGGAATAACTCTGGAATCAGGCCTCCCTGAAAGAGACTCTTGCCATGAAATACACTTCAGAGAGCAAAGGACAGAGTGTGTCACATCATCCTTGACTTATCCAGGGTACTAAGCAATAAAAACAGAGCACCCAACCTGATCACATCTTTTGTCTTTTCCAAAATGAGAATGGGACATCAGCCCTTTCTCAAACACACACTTTTCCATACACTGAAAAGAAAGTGTTAAAAAATTCAAGGGGTTTTCCACGAAAATCTTGAATGTAACCAACTGCCACAACCGAATCAAAGCAGGCAGGAACAACAGTGTTTTGCTTTTTTCCTACTTTGCCATAGGAGATTTCTGTAGTTTCATATCATAAAAATTTGAGTATTTTCCTCCAGCAGTGATATCTGGCATTTAGGAGTAGGTCAGAACATTTGCATAACTTTTGCTTTTGGCCAAAACATAACTATTTTGCACTACATATTTTTCCACAAATAAATAAAACTATTCTGTGTGATGTAGAACTGCTGTGAAGTATGACAGTCCACAGTATTAATACCATAAAAGTATTTATAAGTTTCCATCTTATTCATCATTGATAACATCTTAGCTCTTGTGTTAGTCATCAAATTATGCATAATAAATGGGGTTAAAGACTTAATATTTATTTGACCAAAGTGACACTGTGAGACAGAAAAGTGCTGATCCCTTAAATATGTCACCTTTCCCAGATCATCCACTTATTAACCTGAGGTATTCAATCCATAAAAACTCAAAGAACAAACTTTTCAAAACTGCTCTCTACTTAAGAGGTGACAAGTTGGAAAAAATTGCTTAATAATAATAGGAAATATCTCTTTATGGAAACAGATTTACTACAAGTCTGTGCAGCTGCTATTGAAAAGATTCAGAGAAACATTCATGGCAGAGGGAGGAAAGAGATATCTGACAAGCAGTGTTCTTTCCAAGCACAAATGTTAAATAATGTAGTTAATATGAATTTCTCTTGCTTCATTTTCTCTAGGGTTTACTTTTCATACATACAAAGACACTGAGATATCTAGGAAAATGCATTTTCCCCCTATGTTATCTCTAAATGCCTACCTTTCATAGCACATACACAGTATATCTGTCTGCCTGTCTCTCTTTTTATCCATGTTATTCTGCTTTATGCAGGGACTTGGAATTTAATTTTCTGGCTTACAAACACTTACATAGACACAATTCCCAATGTCCTTGGCGAAGATTTTGAGGGGAATGCTCTTCGGGTAGTCCTTCTCTTTCTCTAGATTGATGTATCTAATCAAATGCAACAACAACCCAAAACAACACTGAGTCAGATGGAATTTGCTGATGGCTTATTTTAAAAATCAATCTATTTTACTAATATTTTCAGTATACTTATATGCTATTTTTAAAGACAGATGAAAAGACTCAGCAAAGTCAGATTACATTATGGGTTGGAAGACAATAAAAAAATTTTTTTCAGGACATTAGGCATGGGCACAAAAAAGAATGAGGCCTCCATGTCCAGTGAGGTTTGAGAAGCACAATCAGGTCAAGGTGCCCCTGGGTAATGTTTTATCCTTAAAACGTCCTTGCCTTCTCTGGACAGGTCCAGCACCTCACTGATAAGAACAGGACCATATACAGTAATTTACAAGGCCAAACCAAAGCAGTGACCTTTTACTTCTCATCTAGCTCTCCAACAGAGTGTAAATCTTGGCTATCCCATTGGCTTGGGGAGAGGGAGAGGTGCAGAAGGAAGGAAGGACCATGGGTCTAATAAATGAGCCTAAGTCTATCATTTTAGTCTATATACTCAATGGTGGGGTTAATAATTGATTTTTGAGGTGCTCAGGAGAAAACCCTGCATTTATGGAAACTTAATACATGCTTTGAGGAAACTATTAGCTCCAATTGGTAGCCTGGAGACAACGGAAAGAGATGGAAGGTATTATTGACTAATTTCTGTCTAAAATGATCTAACCAGACCTCAGTGTTCTCCTTCCTAGAAAGTAAGAAATATACGTAATGAAAGAACATTATTTATAGCAAGTAGTACCTAGTGAATAATATAAACAGGAGTTCATTTTCAGGACAAATGAACAATTTCTACTAAGGAGAAGGGGAATACTTTGGGGCACATCTCTGCAGAAAGGTTTTAATTCATTTAGTGAAGGCTAAAGATTAAAAATATATATACTGAGAAAAATACCTTTGAAGGAGAGAGAGCCATTTGTCCTTTTGTTCTGGAGAACTGCAATCAAAGAAAATGGAAGAGAAAAATCACATAAAGTACTTATGTTAACATATTTAAGATTGTCAGTGCAGAAGAAAATAAATATAAACAGCCTGTTGTTATTAAAGTTGTTGCACATGTAAGATGCAACCTCAGCATAACTGTGTTCTGGAGAACCCTGTGGTGAAAGTGCCCTTTTGGAAAAATCACACAGTTTTATTAAAGTCTCTTGGATGGATCTAAGATAGACCCTCTTTTCTACTTTACTGCTTTTCTACAAGTGGTATTATACCAGTAACAGGTAGCTCTTACAGTGGAAAGAGTACTTGATTTGGTATCTAACACCTGGTTTTCCCACATCTGTAAAACTGGGTTAATTACCCCATTCAGAGTGTTTTTGTAGCTTAAAGGGCCACACAAATGGCAAATATGCTTAATATTGAGATTAAAGAGATTACACAGAAATCTGGAGTATGGATAAAAATATCTTGGCCCAGAAACCAGACTGTTCTCAGGAAACCATTTTTTTTAAAAAAATACATACAGAAATATAATTTAGTAAATTAATTCATAGAAAACTTGTTCTTAATTAATATAACCTGATTAAGGTCAATCCATTTATAACTAAATTATTATTCATTAATATAATAATTTTTCTGTCATCATAGCTGCATTTAATTCTTAAAGTTAGAAATAAAATTAACTTTATTCCTATACAGTCTTGTTACTCACAAGCTTTTAAAATCATATTTTTAATCTATTTAGAGAAATTGGAAACCCTAGTTATTTTCTTTTTCCAAAAAGATACACTTCATAAATATTTGTAATTTGTTTCTAACTTTGTTGCTTAGCAATTTTCTCCATAAGCAATCTCTCAGGATTGGCCATCAGAAAGCATATTACATCTTTTTTACCACTAGCCATACAACTTCCATCTTTAGTGATTTCTTACTATCTTTTCTAAAAAAGATTTTCTAGGTTCAAGTTTTCTAGGTTTATGTCAAATCTTGGATTTACTCAGCAAAAATCTGTGTTGAAAATAGATGAGACATTTTCTTCAGACCTGTTAACTTTTTTCAAAGCAGTTAAAGAAAACTACCCCTCCCTTTAAGACACTTAGTAATTTTTAAACTTTTAATTGACAAATAAGATATATAGAGAAAACTGCACAAAGCTTAAGTGTACAGCTTGAAGAATGTTTACAAATTGAACACATCTATATAACCACCACCCAGATTATGAAATAGATAATCACCTTACAAGGGCCCCTGATGTTCCTTTTCAGCCAGTAGTTCCCACTATCCTAACTTCCAATAGCATAGAATAGTTTTGCTTGTTTGGGTACTTTATGTAAATGTAATGATACAGTATATACTATTTTTATTCTGGCTTCTTTCATTCAACATTATGTTTGTGAAATTTATCCATATTACTGCATGCAGTTTTAGATCATTCATTCTCATTGCTATACAGTGTTCTGTCGTTGGAATATATAGTATCCATTACTTCAAAAAATAAACAAATTATGAAGTGTGTCAGGTGAATTACATGATTGATTTGTGTAATCTTCTTACATATTTACCCTTCCCCCTGCTCTACACTAGAATCCAGGACTCTGTATCTTTAGTAGTTCTTAATTTCAAGCATTTTTACAGGACTAAAACGAGAAGTGTTCCAAAGTCAGAGTTTCATGACCATTCAAGCCCATCAAAAAAGACAAAACTAACATTCAGGAGAGGAGAAGGCAGTGTATCTTAAAGAAA
Organism: Lepilemur ruficaudatus; assembly: GCA_963574885.1. Lineage (NCBI taxonomy): Eukaryota > Metazoa > Chordata > Mammalia > Primates > Lepilemuridae > Lepilemur > Lepilemur ruficaudatus. Next base: position 24,385 of record CAUYRT010019832.1, read on the forward strand.
GAAAAAGGGCATGGCAGATTAGAAGATTCTCTCATATTATGGAGGGCATAGAGCTCTGTCATCCTTGAGAGTGAGCTGCGAACCACGTCATGCAGTTAAGGTGTCCTAAGGAAACAACCCAGAGGAAATGGTTTTACGGAGCAACTAGAGAGCCTGGGTCCCAGACACCAAGGTTTTTATATCAGCAAACATAGCTGCACACCACATGTGGCAAGAAGGCAGAACATCTCTGGATGTACAGAGACAACTCTGGGCATAGAAAAAGATGATGTCAGCAGTGACCACGTACACTGAAGGTCAGAAGACTTTCGTTTGTTTTGGAGGCATCTCACATGTCTCCTGTATTCTGATTCTACCTTAAGAAAACAGGGGTTCCAGTAAAGAATAAAATCTTATTTCCTACCATCCTGGGAAATTGGAGGTTTAAGGGGAGATTTAATTTGATCTCTAAATAAACAGACATACCTGAGTTTACAGTTTAAGATTCACAATAGGTACATAATTTAAAATATTATTCTTCTGATTATTCTTATAGATAGATCATTGTCAGATTTAAGTACTTTCTGTGTATTTTGAACAATGTTCCCATTATATCATACAGTTATCTGTAAAATCAAGGTGTAGCACTTATTTTTCTGGTGGATATAAATCCTAGGTTTGTGAATCAGAGTACATATAGTGACAGAGATATTAAATTGCTTTTGGACCTTTTTTTTTTTTTTTAAAGATATGACTATCCTCTTTCCCAAAGTAAAGCATGTAAAGCTCACATTGTTTGCTCTATCCCCAATTTGACTCAATTGGGAATTCTTTAATTCTGGCAGTTGTCAGTCTTAGATTTCAAAGCTATTAGTTCTTACTTTTTGTTAATATTTATTATAGTAACTGGGTAGGAGAGATTGCTTCTTGAGCTGCTAGCCTGATGGCATTTTAAACTAGATTTCCCTAATATCTACTGAGAACACACCATTTCCGATGGTCTACATCCCTTCTTAAAGATCTGAGCTTCCCTCTGATACCATTTCACTTTGGCCTAAACAACTGTTAATTTTTTTTTTTTTTGTAGAACAGGTCTGTAGGCAATACGTTCTTATAGTTTTTCTTTTGAAATTCTATTTCACCTTAATTTTTGAGGAACATTTTTGCTGGTTATTGTATTCTAGGTTAAAAGTTATTACTTTCAACACTTTAAAGATGTTGTTCCACTATCTCCTGATTGTCATAATTTCTAATGAAAAGTCCACAATAATTCAAATTGTCATTCTCCTATTTGTAATGCATTGCTTTTCTCTGTCTGTTTTCAAGATTTTTCTCTTCTTTTTGATTTACAGTAGTTGTCTATAACATGACCAGGTATCATTTTCTTCATCTCATCCTGAGGTCCACTGAGCTTATTCCAATCTGTACATTTATGTCTTTTACCAAATTTGAGAGGTTTTTATACACTATTTCTTCAAATATTTCTTCTGCCCCATTCCCTCTCTCCTTTTCCTGGAATTCCAATTACATGTATATTAGACATTTTGAAACTTTCCCACCAGTCCCTGATGCATTTTTAATTTAAAAAAAATCTTTGTTTTCTCTGTTCTTCAGATTAAACAATTTGTATTGATATATCTTCAAATTCACTGACTATTTCAACTTCCATTCTACTGGGAAGGCCAATATCTTCTATTTTAAATTTGTAGTTTTTAGTTCTAGAATTTCTATTTGGCCATAATAAAATATTTTCTATTTCTCTGCTGCTATTTCATGTCTTTTCATTAAGTTCAATTGGATTTTCATTTTACTTACCATGCATACTTATGAAAATTGCTTTAAATTTCTTTTCTAATAATTTAACATATGGGTCATCACAGGATAGATCGCTATTGATTATCTTTTCTTTTTCTTTGTTCTTCATGTGTCAAGAATTTTAGATTATATTCTGGACATTACAAATGTTTTGTTTTAGAGACTCTGTATTCTGCTATATTTGCAAAACAGTGTTGATGTTTTTGTTTTAGCAAGGAACTAACTTGATTAGCTCAAGCTACAAACTCTATTTCACCTGTGGTGGACAGCAGGTCAGTACAATTCTTTTCATCTTAGCTTCAACCTCTAAGTCTATCCTAGGCATGTGGGGGTTCTGTGATCAGAGACTTGGGCAGTGTCTATACACAGAATTTGTAGCTTCCCTTCTCTGACACATTCATTTATGAGATTTCCCCCTTCATGTTGCAATATCTGTGGTTGACCCGGACTCTATACCCTGGTTCTGTAGTCCAGGAAGATTTTTGTCAGTTTTAGTTGCCCTGCATCATGATGTGACTGCCTCTTGCCCTCAGGTCCTCAGGTGGAAGCCTTAAAACCAGGAAACTAACCCACTGCTAGTGACTTCTTCTTCTTTATTTTCTTTTTCTTTTTTTTTTTTTTTTGTAGACCAAATAAAAATGTTTTTATTCTTAAAAAAAAAAAAAAAAAAAACTCAAATGCTTTCCAAACTCAAGGTTCACAGAACAACAGCAGTCAAAAAGTCTTAAATGTGAGTGTTGGTTGTATGTAGATAAAGTTGGAGCACTATGTATGTACTCTCTGGACTACTTTGACAGAGTAGGTTTTTGAATGTAACAAGATAAGTCAACTTGAGTGGTAATATATTTTGGGAAATCAGTTCACTACAAATTGTAACTGTAAACATTGTACTGTAAATGCTTTGTAGTTTTCCCCCAATAAAAAAAAAAGAAAGAATTACAAAAAAAAAATACTGATTAAACATCTTTTATGTACCATGTCCTGTGCTAGGTGCTAATGGAAAAGGAAGTAAAATCTTTATCCTTGTCCTCCATTTACAATCTAGGATTATCAAAACAGGACTAGAACACCAAAATAGAGAATAGAACACAGAATACAACCTAGCGAAAATTGTAGCATTTGAGCTATAAGGCTATATATAGGTGGTAAATAAACGGAGAAAGGAGAGGTTAATATTGACTGGCAGGCTTGGGGAAAGTTTTGTGAAGAGAATGGACCTCCATATGAACCTTAAGGGATGGAGAAGACTTGGAAAGGCAGAGAGTAAGGAAGAAGAAATTCAGGAAAGATTAACAACACAAACTGAGGCACAGAGGTAGAACTTGGCAAGTATAATGTACTGTAAGGAAAGTGGGCTGGAGAGAAGGGGCTGTGTGAGATGAATTAGAGAGGAAACCAGATTCATAGGACAGGGCTCAATTCTGGAGGATCTTGAGACATACACAGAGGAATTTGGACATATTATGGTAGGCTAGAATGCCATTGTAGATTCTTGGAACAAAAAAAATATTGACTAAAAGGAAGTTCTATCTAACAATGATTGGCTTGATATATAAGATGGGCTGGAGAAGAAAAAAACAGTTAAGAGGATGAAGTAACCATGCTGCAGTGTTTGGGGAGGATGAGGAGTCAGAGTTAAGAGTTAGGAGAAATGTAATAAAAGGAGTGGAAAAATCTGAGAGGTACCTGGAAGAAAGAAAGGAGAGGACTTGGCATACGGATACACAATGTCATATGTATTGCTGTCATAAAACAACACTTACATCAAATTATTATTTATATCTCAAATTCCTTTTAACTGTTCCTGTATTTATGTCTTCCTTCAACTATCCAACTAGAATCTTGCCTACTAAAAGGAAATATTTTATACTTTATAGTAATTCATAGGAGGCATAGAATTGGGTTGGGCTATAATAATTAAACCATCATTAATTGACTGGCTTAGGAATTCCCTCCTGACATGAGAGAAGAGCTCATACTATTTGCAAAGATACTGAGAAGAGAAAGAGAGAAACAAGAGTTGATCACAGGACAGGTAAGGTTAGATAAATACACAAATTTGGTGAGATTTCCAAAATTATAGTTGGTTATAAACAAATGCATTAGAAATATATTCAGAAAAGAGCTTTACAAAAATTAGCTTCTTCTTCCTGATATCTCAACGGCCTAAAATAGGAAAATTTTAGTAAATTAATTATTCTCATTTTTTCAAGAAATCTTTATTGATGCCTTACAACATGAATTGTCCTTATAGAACTGGACAACATTTGTTTCAAATATCGGAAGTGAAGTATCACAAGAATGGAAAAACAAACACCACGTGTACTCACTATTAAATTGGAACTAACCCATAAGCACATAGGGGGAAGTAAAACTCAGTGGAAATCAAGAAGGGAAGGGGGATGTGCAAAAACCTATCCAGTGGGTACAATGAACACTCTCTGGGTGACAGCATACTTTTAACCTGGACTCAAGCATTACAAAAGTGGTCCATGATCATCATGTGGGATAATCCCTACCTGTTACTCCATATGGAGAGCAGATTAGGAAATTATGATTAGAGCTCACATGATACATGATTATACATCTCTCTGTAATCAGGACTTGCAACAAAAGTGCCCCATGTAACCAAAAACATTTGTACCCCCGTAATACTTTGAAATAAAAAAAAATTTCTTTTTGTTTTAACTAAGGTGATTTGGGCATAATTCAGACAGACCTTCTTATATAATATCTAGTTTTCATTTCATAAATACTACAGTCACTCCTTAATCTGATCTTTAAATATTACTAGAAGCATCAGGAATATGCTTTACATAAAATTTATGTATTTAAATTCAAAATCCAGTCATATCAGATGTTCAGTTTTGCTGTTTCAGTTTGCTATTGTTTGTAATAGAAAAATATTGGAAACAAGCTAAATGACCATCAGTAGGATATGGGTTAAATAAAATTGTGGTGATTTCATGTAATGATTTATGATACAACTATTTAAAAGGATTAGGTGAATTTGCACATTTGATATGAAAATATTTACAAGATACACTGTTTAATGAAAAATCAAGGTTCTAAATAGTGTACACAACATGCTAATATTAGTTTAAATAACATATATGTACATATAAATGTATTAATATAAATATGGAATATTTTTGGATGGATACCCGTGCAACAGGTAACAGCAGTTTCCTCTGAGGAGTAGAAGTGGATGGCTGAGGAATGGTGAGGGGTGAGGGAAGGGCAGTATGGGGCAGGCAGAAGGAAGATTTATTTAATCTTCTCTAATATACCTTTTGTGCATTTTGAACCATATGCATATACTGCGTATTCAAAACATGAATAAAACTAAAATTAAATTTAATCCAGCCATTTTACATTTAATATATTAAAAAATCACTTTGGTTTTGTTGTAGAATTATTGTTAACTTGTCTTATACATCCAAATAATAAATACTTAGCTGCCTGGAAACTATTCTTAGACAATCTTATTTTCAAATATTTCTTGCTTCCAAGTGAATTAACTGGAATATGACAGGTGGGAAGCAATTGTAAATAATATATTAATATTTCATATAAGGAGATGACGATCTTATCCTACTTTCAAGCAGGATATGAATTTGGGGTCACTGTTGTCTCCTACCCTTAACTCCCACCATAGACTATGGATATATTTACCCTGATTTTACTATTGTTAAATGTTAATTACTGAAGTTGACATTTATTAATATTAATGATAATTTTAAGTGCCTTAAACTTACATTAGCTCATGGGATCTACCCAATGATCTTGGAAAGTAAAGAAGGCAGTTAAAAGCCTGGCTAATTTAGAGATGAAGCTAAATGAAGCTCACATTGTCCTATCTGGTGCCCCCTTGTGACCAAAAGCTTCCATTTGCAGGATGGATAGGAAGACAGAAGTTTAGGCAGGAGATAGGTAAAGAGATCAATACTGAATCAATGGTTTTAGCCTCTTGTCTGTGAGCTAATTAACTAAACTAAGGTTCCTAGGCCATTGGGAAACATGATTCTAATAGGACAGCCCACACACAAACCCTTTGTTCCCCTAAACCCATGAATAGAAGGGGATGAACTTGCACTTACCCCAACATATCCCAATGGGATGTATGGGTGTGGAGCCTCATTAAATTCCAATATCATGTTTAAGCCTGGGAATTGCCAAGAAGTACAAAACATTTGTAAGGATGAAGCAGCAACTGCAGCAGTTCATCTGGATCCTGACCACCAGCCCAGGGACAAATCTATCAGCACCCTGCATAATTATGGCCTTTGCAGATTAGCTAGAGTACATGCTGCCATGGGCGGGCAAGCTCATTTCTTTATTTCTTTTAAATCTCATCTGAAATTCACAGTTACTATTTGGGAAGGGAAAGAGAGAACTGTCAATACCAAGCCGCCTGAACAACAGAGCAGAGATTTACAATTTTATTAGGAATCTTATTCTGGAACTTCAGAGGGACTAATTGGGGTCTGAGCTAGTCTTTGAATTTGCTGCTTAAGCTTCATGTTTTGACTGAAAGAATGAAAGCAAAAGATGCAGTTGGGTACTAACATTCCAGTGTACAATTCCTCCCCTGCATTTTCCACCCTACCTGCTTATGTTTAATTCTCCTTAAATAGAATTGCTCCACTGAGTATACCATGACACCAGTCTTAATGTACTAGTGAAGCTACTACTGTTACTGCCTGCTTCTTCCTAAAGCTAGATTTTATATGTTTGACACTAACTTTCCCGAAAAAATGCTCAAATTAACTCTTTCTTTTCTATTATATGCAATGGTTATATCTACATGTACAACCAGATCAATTGGTTAGACTAAAATTATTGGTCAATTTCCATAACCTTAGTATAAAAAATCAGTAGAATTAGTTGTTTGATGGAATCAATCAGTTTATTTGACTATATTGCCAAAGTGTTATATACTGTTATTACAATTTTCATTGGCTTCTTTGGTTGTTGACGTGTCTGTTTAATTAGATTTGCCAGAAAGACAAAGTGGGAAAGAGTAGGACAGAAATTCATTAATTTCTATGAATAAAGCCATGTTGGAATTTGGATGTTAAGGTCAATAAAATGGATCTCCCCAAATATATTCAGCACACCAGCATTAAAATTACATAGCAAAATCACTATTCATCACAACATTTAACCATTCAAAACTGACAAATGTCTCTGATACATATAAAGGGCTAAACTCCGAACTTGTCATCTGAGAACATAAAGGGAGGCATAACTTTCCTGCCTTCTTACACACACACCTTCTATTTTATCAATGCTATTGCCAAGTTACTTTCCTCATTTGTCCCATTAACACGTTGCATTCATTTCCAACTCTGCATCTTGGCCTTAAACTCTTCTCCCAAGTTGGAACACAAATAATAGTAGCTACCATAGTTACCATTTCTTTAGTATCTACTGTGTGCTAGGCACTGTTCGAAGACATTCTATACTACATTGTACAAATAACTTGCCCAAAGTCAAGCGGCTTTTCAGTCTAAAGCAGGGATCTGAATTGAGTTCTGTCTGATTTGACCAGGTCCACAATCCTCTAAGATCCTTCCCTGCCATTTTGCCATCTCAAGTCTTACCTTTCCTCCACCAAAAGTCTTTTTAAGTCCTCTATCTACCAGAAAGCCTTCCCTAGTAACAGTCCAAGATAATCTTTCTCTTCTCTGAAATCATAAAGCATTTACTATTTCTTCGAAACACTCATTTGGTTCATAGCATACATTCCGATGAATACAAAGTAAACCTTGCTTTACATGGGTATGTCTAGTCAACCCAGATTTTTAAGCTCCTGGAGGACAAGAATCATGTCTCATATAACCCAGCAAATAAGATAGTATGTGACATTGTGGAACAAGTAAACACTTAAAATCTCCAAATTAACTTTACCATGGTATTCTTTCTCTAAAAATGGGCGCTTCCCATAGGGTTCTTAGATTGGAAGGGACAGAAACAAACTTTTCTGGTCGGTAATTAAAGCAAAAAGGAAATTTATCAGAAGGATATCTGAAGGATGGCCAGGAAGTCTGGGGAACTAGGTTTAAGAATCAGAAAGAAACCAGGCCAGGGCTAGATGTGTAGGCAAAAGAGACTACACAATGATGTCATCTTGACCCTATCATTGGACTGAATTAATTTTGTGGTTTTTTTAAAAATGTGTTTTCTTTTATTGTATTGTATTTTGGTTTTTTGTACTTGTGTCACTTTGATCAAGATTCAAAACCCTGGAAAGACAGGCTGAACGAACAAGTTTTGAGCTCAGGCCTTAGGCAAGACTGCATGAACACCATGAAGAAAAAAAGAATCCCCTAAAAACAGGTTTTCTCAGCCTCAGCATTATTAATATTCACTGCCAGATAATTCTTTGTTGTAGGTGATTGTTCCATGCACTGTTGTACCTTTAGCGGCATCCCTGGCCTCTACCCAGTAGATACCAGTAGTATCCTCCCCCAGTTGTGACAACCAGAAATGTCTCCAGATATTGGCAAATGTTCCTAGGAGAACCAAATTACCCCTGGTTAAGAACCATTGCCCTAAAGAAAACTTAGGTTGCTTTTGGAAAGAGAAATGAATACTAGATGGCCAAAAGTAACAGGAAATACCACATAACTGCCTAACTCCAGGGGGTACATTTAGATTAGTTTCTACTTGAATGGCATTCCTTGGAGCATATAGCACTAGAGGGATGCCCTCAAGGTGTGCAAAGAAGTGGCTTTGACCACACATATCCACTGCTATAGGCAATATGTCCTATGGATTAAAAGAATGATTTTTTTAATGCTGAATACTTCCTAAGTTCTGAAATAGTCACTGGCCTTTGTCAATTGGTAGCAACAGTTCACTGGGCTCTTGCCACTTCCAAATCATCTAAGCTCAAAAGCTAATTCCAAAAAAGAGCAATAGCAGCCCTAATGGTTCTTTGTCCCAAGGTGCCCACGTGCACAAGTACCATAGATTGTCTGATGTTCTGAAGGAATTGAGGATCTTGGGAAGGAAGACTTGGGAAAAATTTTCATGTAGGAAGACAAAAATACAGGTCCTTACAGAAATTAGATTTAAGGAGAGCCAGGGATCCTGTTAATACCCTTAAAAGTTTCCTGCAATCTTAAAGAGAGATTTGCCAATCCTAGCCCAAGTAGTTGACTAGTGTAAAGAGTTCATTAACTGAACACAATTTATGAAATCCAGAAATTGCAGAGCTCTGAACATATCATAAGCACTATTATTCTTTGGAATACTTTGCATTTTCTTCTTATGTGATCAGCTAATAATTGCTTGGGGCCAAGACTGTTTTTCTGAATTAACTAGATAGTCTCCTCAATTCTGAATTATGATATACACTTTTCACTGGCCACTTAATCTAAAGCTTCATATGTTAAAAGTATTTTCGTTCTAGAATTACCAGTTTAAGAGTCTCCTAATTTAGATGATCATCTGAGAAAAAATACACAATAATTGTGATTATTCAATATCATCCTTAATCCTCCAAACCTATAAACTCAAATAAGACCAGCCTTGGACATAATGAGTTTCTTTGGCCTAATCTTTCTCATTTTATGCTCCCTACTTCAGAGGAGTTTCTTCTCCAGCCTGCTTTTAGGCACCCAGAGTTGTGTTTCTCTAGTCAAAACCTGCCACAAAGTCCTCTTTGCAATTTAAACCATAGTATGAGCTTAAGACACCTGTACTTTATCACATAAGGCTAGTAGCTACTGAAGGATTGTCTCTAAATGTAGAAGGAAAAGCACTGCTTTGTGGGCACACATTGGGCCCCAGGGCCTGCCCCTGAAATCCTGTCTTCACATTAATGTTGGGCAACAAACAGGGTGGCCTTCAGCAAAAGTCAGTGAAGACAGATACAGTTATTTTCCTCCAGATTCCAACCAGCATTTTTATGAGTGATTCCTCTACTTCACAACAACATCGTAGGGAAAAGAGTCCAGCCATATTTTCAATTACAAAGTCAATGTTTATTAAAAGTCAAGCTTTGTTGTCACTTTGGCTTATTATTACCTCAATCAACTAACCACTATAGTAATTTTTAATAATTACTTTCTCTAATAAAATTCTAAGATTGTCTGCTTTATTTGTAACAGAAAGAAACAGACTGACACTAACTTTCTTTATTAACCCCATCTAGAAAGAAAATGAATTCTTTAGGTGTCCCAGCTATAACAGAAAGGCTATGAGAGGTTCAGACAAAAAAATAATAAAGTCAGTGATTCTCAGAATCATTTGGAAATCTGTTTTCAAAACACTGATGGCTCAATTTTGAGATTTTTTATTGTGTATCCCCCATACCTCCCTACTCTCCCAAATAAAAATAATTCCCTTTATTAAGTCACTGCTACTGATGACAATGGTTCATGTTCCTCATATGTGTATTTGGAAGATAAAATTATTGAGAATTACTGAGAGTCAAACACATAAGAGGTCACAGTAAGAGGATTAAATTGCTTTCTTAAAAACACACACACATTATAGCTGCACTGAAAATACCACTGCCATCCTTTAAAGCCATTGCAAGTATTTGCCCTTTTTTTTTTGCATAGAACTTAAACTCAGTTGTTGTCTTTGAATAAATAAGTGATCCTTTAATAAAAAGACGCTAAGTTGCTGGGGAAGAACTGGGCAACTTACCTGGACATTGCCCCTGCACAGCTGAGGGCCTCCCTAGCATCTGGCTCAGAGTTTGTATCCTGCCTTGCAATTCAGTGGATGTGCCCTGAGGGTGGTGAATGGTCAGGGCTGCTGTGAAGTTGCCCTGAGATGCCCTTTTCTTTGGATCCCACCTTTATTTCCACTAATATTTGAGTTTTGAGCAATTCATGAGCTTTGGGAAAGCTTAAGCATAAAGGCAGGGCAATTTCTTCTCAATGCCATTTGACACAGGGCCCTTCTCTGGAGAGAAGAATGTTTATTCAGCACAAATCTACCCGGACATAAAGCAACTTCTTCAAACTTGAAAAGAAAACAACCTTAGGGGAAATGGAAACTTAGACAGAGGTTATGATGGTAGCTTCTTTTTTTCCATTTTTCTTTACAGTGCCTGCTGTTTCTTCACTCTTGCCTTTTCTCCCTCAAGTAAGTTTTTGTCTTTTCTGAAATAGCACTCCTTGGATGCTTATATTGTTGACATCAAATAAATTTCAAATGTGGTTACTACCAAATAAATTATACAAGATAGTGTATTTCCACATTCTATGCAGAATTGGGATACAGTTAGCATTAAAATAAACATGAGAGGTTAAACATAGGTGATGGGTCAAGTTTTAAGTTGCATTGAGATCATCATTTGGCTTTGTGGCTACTGATCTGTCACATTCTAGAAAATTGGCTCAGATAGTGCCAAATAAGAATATGATATTCAAGGGTGAATAATTTTAGAAGTAGACAAACTCTTACAGGTCTAATTCATCTGGCTATTTTGACAGATGAAGAAACTAAAAGAGAGAAAAGGAAGGAATGTGTTCAACATCATATTGCAAATTAGTGATAAAACAGAAGACCAAAACCCAAGTTTCTTGAATTAAAGTCCAATAATCTTGCCACTGCACCATGGCTAACAATGATTAAGCACACATTCCATGCCAAGCACTTTTACATTCATTCTCGCATTAAACCCTCACAACAAGGTATAAAGTAGGTCCTATTATTATCAACACTTAACAGATGAGAAAATTGAGGCTCAGTGAGATTAAGCGACTTGCCTAAAGTCATATTGCTGGTATAACTGGACATTATGGGTCCAGGATTCAACCTAAGTCTATCTCATTCTGGAATCCAAGCTCATAGCCACTACTCTATACTATCATCTCTCTTCCTTGTTCTTTCACTGAAAACTGTTTTTTTTTTTTCAAAATATATCTTATCTGTTTTGTTTTGGTGATGCATACAAGCATCACCAAAATAAAACAAAATCCCTAAATATTTCACTAAACTGATAGGGTTTGCAGATGAATGGACTGCATACCTGCTTTAGCTTCTACGTAATTCCGAAAATTCAATCTAGGGTTGCTTGGTGTCATTCGTTCATTCAATCAATTAACAAGTGTTTATAGTTCTATTATGGAAAAAAACTCTATCAAATAGTATGTGTGTGTCTGTGTTAGGGGTGGGGATGTAAAGTATAAATTTGAAGAATATGGAGTCATATCAAAAGGCTTAGTCTAGCAGAAGAAATGGAGGTATACAAATGGCTGTAAATGGCAAAAAGTACTAATTTCCTGTTTTAGCTTTTATTGTTGCTGTAATAAGTTACCACAAACTTAGCGGTTTAAAACAACACATTTATTATTATCTTAGAGTTTGAGAGGTCAGAAGTCTGATGTGGACTTACTGGATTAAAATTGACGTGTGCGCAGGGCTGTGTAACTTTCTGGAGGCCCTAGGAGACAAATCTAGTTCCTTTTCTTTTCTAGCTTCGGGAGGCTGGCTGCTTTCCTTGGTGCTTGGCCTTCTACCATCTTTGAAGCCAGCAAGGACAGGTTAAGTTCTTGTCACATTACATCATTCAGACTTTCTTTTCTACCTCCCTTTACCACTTTTAAGAACCCTTGTGATTACACTGGGCCCACCTGATCCAGGATCATTTTCCTATTTTAAGGTCAGGTAATCAGCAACCCTAATTCGATTTACGATTTTACTTTGCCTTTGCTATAGAACCTAACATATTCCTAATAGATGAGGGTATGAACAGACTTGGGGGGCATTACTCTGCCTACCACCATACCGCAGAGGTAATCAAATAAAATACAAATGGAATTGAAAGAAGAGGAATATGACATCTTGGCTATCATATGGAACAACATACATTTCATGTGCTGTACTTTTATGAAATGAATTTTCCTTTACCGGTCTCATTTCACTCAAATCAGTTTGTGAATATAATCTTTGTATTTCAAACCAAAGTCTATGAAGGTAATTAGTTGATAGATTGGGCTGGTATTGATATTTCTGTTTTCGGCCTAATAGTTTAGTTATTTATGATTGTCAAATTCATTAGGAATTCATAGCCTGTCAACATGATGTTTTGTAATGCAAAAGAGTAAGGAAAAGCAAACTATCACTTAAGCAAGTTTAGCTATTTGGATATGCTAACAGGCCCTAAGAGGATGACAATTATGGATAGTAAGTAAGCAATTTTTTAAGAATCAAAAGTTTCATGACAAGGATAATTTTATAATTCACAGAATAGTCTTTTGGCGGACATTAATCCTGATGTGATATTTAGAGTTCAGAAAGGAATTGTCCTCCTAAGTGGAGAGCAATTCTAACATAAAGACTTACTTAGTTTGGGGTCTGAGGTGGAAAATAGAGCTAGTGTCAATCACAAGACATGCTCACTTTACTCTCCTCCATGTCAGCTTTGCATTTCCAGAGAAGTTTTGATGATTGTGAGTAACCCATTTGTTTGCATGACAGCAAGCCAAGTGCATGGTCATCAAAAATCTATAAATTGCCTGGTATTACTTTCACTGTGCAGATGAGGAAACTGAGGGTCAGAGAGGTTAAACTACTCACCTAAGGGCCAGAACCAGGATTTAATCCTAATTTTCTAACTCCTATTCCATAGTCTCCTGGTCTCATTCAATCCTCACAACATTTCTATGAGGTGAATACTAAGATTCCTGTTTTTATTGTTAAGTAAATTAAGGTTCAGAGAGCTTAGGTCACTTGACCAAGGTTACCCAGCTAGTCAAAGTGCCACAGCTGTCATTCAAACCCGTGTCTGTCTGGCTTTAAAGTTGGGATTTTTTCCCCCTGAATCTTTCTAGGATGAACATGTAATAGTATTTCAAGTGAACTCAATCATACTAGAATATATCTGAAAATAAAGTAATTTTGCTTTTCATTTTCATCACTGAAGTTAGGACCTGGCCCTTAGAAATCTTGATTAATTTCCCACATGATGGTAGCTCCCTGGGAAGTCTGCAAGCTTGTTCCTTGTCTTCGTAACACTGATGAGTACTAATTTAATTAATCAAATATAAGTTAATGATCTATGATGTTGAAATTGATTTTCAAATGAAGCCAATTATGTCTGCTCACAGTTCCAAGGAGAAAATATAAACTAGGTGATTTCAAGATGCGATTATTGGATGCAGAAGAATCAAAGAAAGGAAAAAACATCAACTGAACTCACAAATCACTTTCTCCTTTCCATGATTATCTTATTAAGTCCAACTGGAAAGCTAGGAAAGCAAGAATTGTTGTCCCCAGAAACTGAAATATGAAAGCTTAGGAATTTTTCCAAGTAGAATCCAAGTTTCCCAAAACAGGGTGCGTTGCCTTTTTGAATCAACCTCAAAAGCTTGCCCTCTAACTGTGGAACTTTGATGGCTCCATGTTTTCTGATAGGATAAACATTTCCTCAATTGTCATTATCACTCATCCCCTGATATAGCTTTTTCAAGAAATTGGGCCCAATGCTCAGAAGGAGAGCCTGAGTCTCTAAATAAGCCAGTCAATGAAATGCCATAAGGCAGGCTAATGCTTTCATAGGAAAGCCACTCCCACCACAGTCTTCCCAATACTGGTTTACATGAAGATGAAGCAGCTTCCAAGTGTCGTCTAATTCACCGGAGGGTCTCCACACTCAACCCCTCCACCCCAATGTCACCCCATCATCCCTTAGTGTGGACTGACACTTCCTCTGCAGAACATTCCGAAGCAGATGGAAACTCAGGTGGTTAAAGGCTGCTCTGGCCTTATGCCAAATTGATCTGGTGCCACTGGATGTTTCTACAGCAAACATGCACTTTCTCTGAGAGTATCTTTAGTCAAGAAGTGGTCAGGTCTTTGGGGAGAGAACAAAAGGCTTTTCAGGAAACTTTTCTGTGGGGGTGGTTACCTGGGGTTACAAACCAGGCAAAACAGTGCAGATGGATCTTGCTGCATGAGGTGACTCAGTGTCTACTACGGCTCTGCTTTTAACCTGACAGGCTAGTTACATGTCTGACCAAAACCCAGGCCTTTAGGATCTCCGTCTGTGGGCTGATGCCCCATTAGTGCTTTGAGAGCTCACTAGCATATAGCCATTTTATTCTCAGAGAGCTGGAAAGGAAAAAAAAAAAGACACTGCCTAGTTCTTGAGAAGGGAATTTCAGCTCCTGGGATAGCAAAAGCTCCTCATCCCCGTCTGTCTTATGTATATCCAGACCTTGGAAATGTCTGTGATGTTCATTAGCATCAGGCTGATCTCACCCTAATTCAGAGCAGATGGCTGCTTATATGTTATGATTTTATAGAGAAAGCCTCTCCCAACTTTCAAAAACACCTGCCACATACTATCTAGGTCACAAAACTCTATAATGTTGCAATTGAAAGCACAGGCTCTGGATTAAGAATACCTGAGTTTGCATTCTGGCTCTGCCATTTACTGTGTGAGCATGGTCATGATTCTTAACCACCTCCCCACCCAGTCCCCCGCCACCCCAGGACTCCATTTACTTAATGCATAACCGTGGACAATAATAGTACCCACTTTTTAGGATTATTACGAGGATTAAATAAGATAATGCTTTTAAAGTGCTAAGCATAGGCCTGGCTCACAGTTTCGTTCTCAATAAATGGTAGCAAATATTATTGATTTGCCAATTAAAGAGAACATTGAGCCGTCTCTCCCCATAGGGAGTGAATCCAATTAATTACCCCACAGTAAATGAATGGCTGAGAATGGGTATGACAAGGGGAGGAAGGTTGAAAGGACAAGGGTAGGGGACTGAAGGGAAGAAGTGAGAGTAGGGCAGACAGAGATACAGAGCATTGGGATCACGAAAGCAAGTCTCACTTACTCCAAACATTCAATTCACTAATACTATGAGCTATCACAGTACAAATGTAAAGAGATCCAGATCTAAAACTCACATGGCCAGCTTCTGCCTTGGTAAGGGCATAATCTTTTTTTTAATTTTTCTACAAGCTTAAAAATTATCTACAATAATGCATAAAAAAATGGATGAGCTGGCAGGTGTGTTTCAATAGTATCTGTGTGGATAACACACAGTCACTGATTTTATTGAATTCCCCTATCCCTGAAAAGCCAAAAGGAAGTTAAGCCAAGCGGCTGGAGTTTCAGGCTGATGTCAATTTTGCTGAAAAGCAAATAGGCAAATGATTGGCAGAATAACAGAAGGCACTTCATCAGCCTTATGAAATGTCTTCCACAGACTAGATAGTTTAAAAGCATAATTTATCCATGTGGTTTATCTCTGAGTCCTGGGCTAGAATTTAAGAGACCTGGGTTCTAATCCTGACTCCACTAATAATTTACAGTGTGACCTTGAACAATTCAGTTAACTTTTCTATTGCTTAGGTTCCCCAACTTCAAAACAGGAATGATAATTGCCCTGTGTAGTTTATAGGGTTAATATGAGAATCAAATCAAATAAGAAATATAAAAGCCCTATGAGGGTTTTGTTTTTTTTTTTAAAAAAACTACATATATGAACTGGACAGCTGGAAATGTCCTCCTAAAGTCACAACTTCCAACAATGCATCCCAGAGATATAGCCATCTTATGTCATTCTTAGGGGTCCATGAGGAGAATATCTAGGGGACCGTTTCAGTTGTTTGTTCAGTGTTTTATTAATAAAAGATTTTGCCACCATGGCATTCTATTATATGTCTAATGTACATTGATCTAACTGTACTGAAAAGCTACATTCGTTGAAGAAGAGGGAAAAGAATCATAACCAAATACATTTCTGGCAAATAATAATATATAATGCTTACATAGCACTTACTATGAGCCAGGTGCTGTTCTAAGGTCTTAACCGATATTAATTCATTTAATGCTTTCAGCAACTCTATGTATGAGGTACATACTATTATTATCTCCATATTACAGATTAAAAAATGGAGGCATTGAGATATTAGGTGACCTGCCTCAGGTCACACAGCTAATCCGAAACAAAGCTAAGGTTTGAATTTAGGCACTCTGGCTCTAGAGTTCTTTATAAGTATAAGCTTAACAAGATCCTGATCAATTTGCATCATTTCAATAGTATTTAGTCTTACAGAATCTTATAAAACTCCAGTCTTTTTACCTAATACATGTGTTCTCTCTACAGAGTCCCCAGCATTCTGGCGTGGCTTGATAACTTTTCTGCAATAGGCTCCCTACTTCAACAGGTCAATCATTTCAATGTTTGAATAACTCTGTTAAAAATCTCTTTGCATTCAGCTATAATTTGTCTCTTTTTGTATTTACCTCTTGGTCCTATTTCTGCTCTCTGGAAAAACACAGAATAAACTCAAAACACAACCTATATACCAATGCCTGAAACATCTGCAGACATATTTCTTGATCTCTTTCACCCCCTGCCCTTCTGAAAATCTTCCCCTTTCCAGGCTAAACCCTCCCAGTTCCTCAATTGTCTATTGTCTTTTAGGTGACATGTTTTCCAAAACTCTTTTCCATCCTAGACATCCTTTTTTGGACACAATCTGGCCTGTCAATAGGCCTCTTACATATGGCACATTAAACTGAACACATAATTTCAGATGTCATCTAAAGTGCAATGGAACCAATGCTTCTATTGTTCTGGACTACCTTTCTGTGATACACACTAAGACTGAATTAGCATTTTTGGCAGTCTAGTTACACTGCTTGTGCTCTTAGTCAAATAAAATCCCAAGACTGTACTTTTGCAGTTGGATTTTTGGACCCAAATGAAAGGCTTTACATTTTTTTCCTATTAAATGTCATCTGGTTAGTTTCAACCCATCATTCCAAACTACTGAGATCTTTTTGAATAAGAATTATGTCCTCCAAAGAACTAACCATTCCTCCCAACTTCCTCTCATCTGAAAATGTGGTAAGTATAATTTATATGTCATCTAAGTCACTGACAAAAAATGCAGAACAAGACAGCACCCTGAGAAAGGGCTCTCTGGTGATCAACAACATTGGTTAATGCCTGGTGACTGCCCAAAGTCCTGAACTGTGCCATACTCCCCCTGGCTCTGTTTCACACTCTAGGCCATTCTTTCCCAAATTGGACGAGCTAAATAATTTGTAGGGTCCAACACAGAATGAAAATATGTGGCCCCTTGCTCAAAAATTATTAAGAAATTCAAGACAGTAACAGCAGGACATTAAACCAAGTATGGGCCCCTTCTAAGTACAGGAACCTGTGTGGCTGCACAGGTAACATGCCCCTGAGGCCAGCTCTCTTCCCAAACATTCCTGTGACAGAGATTGCTAGCCATTCTGCAAAATCTGTTCCCTTTTCTTTCTGAGCACTTACCTAGACTACACATTAGCTAGTCTCCCTTGCCGTTAGGTGTGACCATATGTCTGAGTTCTAGCCAGTGCAATGTGAGTGGAAGTGATAGGCACCACTTTCAGGCTTGACCTATGTGATTTTTCATGCCATTTTCTCTTCCACCAGCTTGATGCAGATGATAATGGTGACCTTGGAAGGTATATGCTGAAGATTGTGAAACTTTAAGAATGAAGGAGCCCAGGTCCTCAAATTAAGAACACTTGCTAGGACTTTGAGCAAAAAAAATAAATTTGTATCCTCTCTGAACCATTATACATCTTTGGGTTTGCTTGTCACAGCTGCTAGTGTCACACTATATAATACATTGCCTAATTGTCAGAATTACCTAAAGGGTTAGTTAAAATTCAGATAGCTAGCTCCCCCTACTAGAGAATAGAATCCAGTGGATCTGTAGTGGGTGTAGAAATATTCATTTATTAACAAGCCCTCCCACAGCTGGTTCTGATAAGGCGAGTTTGAGGATCTGTTGCTCTACGTTTTTTCCTTCCATTTTCCCTATCACAATGCCCCCACCCTATGTTCTATTTCTTCCTTGTTCCTGTTTCAGAGGTGAAACTTACCTAATACCTTTAATTAATCTGCTTCATGGAGTACAGACTTTATGTCTGGAGCTGTAGCAATCATCTTATAAATCTGGGATGAAAGTTCAATACAAACAATGGAGGAACAGAAAAAGAGTAGAAACCTAGATCCCTGATGAATTCTTGAAGCTGCTATACCAACCTTGGACTGTCTAACTCCTATTTCTTTTTGCTTAGGGGAATCAACGTATATATGTGTGAACAACTATTAGTAGGATTTTCTGTTATACATAGCATTAAAAGAATCTAATCTTAAACCACAGGGAATTATGTTGGATTATGGTGCTCTTTCTGGGGCCATGATATATATTTCCTTATACTGCTGTTGTTCTCTGCCTTCACATAAAATCAGATCTTCCCTGAATAACTTGTCCAAGTAATTGAGTGGCACGGTGGAGGTGATGGAAGTCAATGCATTATTTCACTGGAATCTTAAATCAGATTGTGGTTTTCTTTCTTTAACAAGAAATAACTCATAGAAGGCTAATGAAATCATGGCTAAAGTTTCAAAATCTCAGAGACAATATCCTGTATTTGATATTTTTCAATGAATGAAAGCTTTACCTCACATCAGTTTATGTATTTCTTAATCTGATCGCTATGCTTTTGAATGTATCCCACAGAAGTTCATATGTTGGAAACTTGGTGTCCAATACAATGGTGTTGAGAGGTGTGACCTTTGGGAGGTGATTAAATCATGAGGGTTCTGACCTCATGAATGAATCAATCCATTATAGATTGAATTAATGGATTATTAAGGGAGTGATGAGTTATCATGATAGTGGGTCTGTTATAAAAAGCAAGTTTGTCTCTTGTGAGCCCCCTTATCATGTGATACCCTGTACCACCTCGAGATTCTGCAGAGTCTCCACCAGCAAGAAGGTGCTCATCAGGCATGGGCCTCTCAACCTTGGACCTCCCAGTCTCCAGAACCATAAGCAATAAATTTATTTGTAAATTACACAGTCTCAAATACTCAGTTATAGCAACAGAAAACTGACTAAAACACCAATGAAGAATAAATAAATGTGCTTTTGAGAAGCAACAAGATCACTGAGGCACTCTGTTGCTTCAGGTGATTTTACAAAGCATGTTTGAAAATAGTTCTTTCATTCTCCTTTCTTTTTCATCCATTAGAAAGTAAAGAAAGAATGATGGATGAAGCAGGATCTGATCATCTGTCATGAAGGGACAGTCGAAGTTTTTGCATATAAATGAAAGCTATCATTCTTGTCAACCTTAAATTGGAGCTCTAAACACTACGTTTGCAGCCAGTTAATATTCCATGACCAATCAGAGCACTTTTGCAGACTGGTTCTGCCCTCCTGAAACATAATCCTAGTGCCAAGAATTATTAGCTACAGAAGATAGTACAGTTTTAATTTGTGATTTCTAACCAACTTGAGTCAATATATTATTCATTTATGCTAAAAGCATGTCTTTTCCAAAAATATTGACCGAATATGTCTTGACAAAGAAAAGCAGCTAAATAAAAGGCCTCAATTATTTGCAATTAGCTACTTTGAAAGGTAATGTCACCAAGGAGTTCAGTTCCACAAAAGTTAGCTTCCTAAGAACCATACTCATGACAGAGGACTTATGGAGTTCTGATGTCTGATTCAGGAGATGAAATCGTCACTTGACTGGGTAACTTGGACCATTAATTCTGGCTTTTAGTGATGCCACCTCTATCCCTTGCAAATCCTTGGAATATGCCAATTTGGATGGTTTAGGAAGATATATGTGCAATATCAATAATGTCAGGAATAAAGTATGCCCACTGAACATGCTCAAGGGATCTTATGCCCTTAAAAGATAGAAAAGCTAGAGAACAAAGACAACAGGCTTATTGACAGGTAACAAGCAGCCACAAGCAGCTTTAAAACTGAAATGACACAGAGAAGTATTTGCTTAAAAGCCCATTGTCCTTGAACAAAGAGAGAAAGCCCCTTGCACAGAAAAAGCAGGTTAATTTTCCTACTCTGCAATGTTGACAGTATCTTCCTTGTTGGGCTAATGATCTACCAAGTGGGAAAATTGTTGATTTCCTTACTCTGTAAATTTGCAAATATACCTATGGAAGGTCCTTTCTGGCTATTCAGATTCAGGTTAAAATTCAGAGGTAGGTGAAGCAATCCTCATGAAGATGGAATGATCATTTGCCTACAAATCTAGGGTCCATCTCTACACAAAGTTGAAATTGGAGAAGAACATTGACCTTCTTGTACATTTATTTTAACACTTTTAAAATAAAAACAAGTCTGTCCTTAAGTAATAACAGAGGAAAATAAATCAACAATAACTAGTAATATTAACAATATTACTAGTTACTAGTAATATTGTTACTAGTAACTAGTAATACTAGTTACTAGTAATACTAGTTACTAGTCAATATTACTATTAACAATAACTAGTTATTGTAGTAATAACTACAATAACTAGTAATCTATTTTTAAAATAAGATCTGGCTTTTAAGATCTATAATTATGCATTTCCATGACTTGATAGTACAAAATAAGAATCTGTCTTGTCTATTCAAACAGATTCTAGATACTAAGTTCACTTCACTTGCTCAGGAAAAAAGCCTTTTATAGAGTCATTTTCAAAGAGGAAAAACATGGATATCTTTCAGGACTGAAGCTTGAAAAAGAAGGGAATGCTATGCTATCTTCTTTCTAGACAAGTGTGGAACTGCTTTGTACCCTACTGCCAGGAGAGACTCTGGTTACTCACAACTCTGAACTGTACTAATTGGGTAAATAGTTATTTTTTATTAATCTTTCCTAAATGTATATATAGCTCACATTTCTTCAGTGTTTAATATCAGAAGTATTTCGGCCTTTATTTAGAAATTTGGTGATGTTAATGTGACCAGAAATATGATGTAGGAACTTAACTCTTGTTTTTATCAATTAGCCTACTGTAAATTTGGTATCATTATATGTCATTTTGCTTAATGTCTCAATTTCTAAGAAGCTATTGATGATGTTAAATGAGGATTTACTGTACTTATTAGCTACATGACCTTATGAAAACTATTTAACCACTGTGTGCCTTGCTTTCCCCATCAGTAAGTGAGAATAATAGCATTTATCTTAAAGGATTATTGTGAGGATTGAATGAGATTAACACATACAAAATGCCTGGCACATAGTAAGAACTTGACAAATTGGAGCTCATATGATTTACCACAATCCTATTCTGTTTGCCCAATTTATGATCTTTAAAAAATTCAAATAGGAATGCCTATTGTTGTCATATCTAAATATAATTTCCCAAAGACATCTTTGTCACAAGGTATTGGCTGAGCATTATGTGCCTGGCATTGTGCTAGGTACTGTAAATAAACAGAAGACAATTTTACAGCCCCTGCCTTCAAGGAATGGACAGTCAAATTTGGAGTATATAAACTAGCTTTGGCAAAATGCTATAAATGGACTCTGGCAGGAGCTACAAATGCTTAATATGTAATGAGTAAAATAAGCCCAGGATTAGAATATAAAACTATCCAACATCCGTTCTGTACATAGAACCAAAATGAGAAGACAGATATTAAGATCATGGCAAAAGTGATTTATTCATAGATTTCATATTAAACTGAAACTTTAGGTAAGGCAAAAGTACCCCATACACTTAAGAGACAAAATAAAATTTAAAAGTTACCTCCTAAAAGAAGCTTTCTTTGACTCATTCTCACTATTGACCACTTACTTTGCACATCTTCCATGTGGGCACATGCATTTGTGTGTGCTTCTGTGTGTGTGTGCGCACGTGTTCTAGTCTCATGATGTGTATGTGTGTGTGTGCGTGTGTGTGTAAGAGAGAGAGACAGAGGCATTAAGTACCTAGCCCAATTCCCTGTTTTTATATAAACAGGGACTTAAAAAGGGAAAGTGACTTTGCCTAAAGTCAAACACCTGATCATTGGTAAATCAGAATTAGAACCTTAGCTCTAACTATCTAGTACCTCTCTAGGTCCTGGGAGGATTATCAAATCAATAACCCAGTTCCTTCAAAGGAAGCCAAGGGCTTATTCATGTCTTTATGAGCAGGATCCACATCATCAGCATCCTTTGCCTCAATCTATTCTCCTACACCTTTCTCACCATTGATGAATGACACACTGAGTGCTCACAAAATACCAACACAGGGAAAACCTTGTGGCTTAAATCAACATTCATGAAAAACCCATAGACAAGCTTATTCCATAGAAGGTAAATGTTTTGTTGCTAAAGAAAAAAACCTAGTGATTCTTTCTGTTATCTCAAAAATATCACATTAACAAGATTCTTATGTGTTCTTATATCAAAGAATCACACTTCACAGAATGAACCATTTGGATAAGTAAATTACCCAGTGATTTCAAGGTAGGGGTTTAGTGACGTGAGAGGGAAAACTGAACCTGTCTTTTTACACCTACCAGAGGGAAGAGAAAATGGGAGGAAGGGCTGCTGTTGGCAGACGTTAAGAGTGCTCCAGGGATTTGAACCAAGGAGGGGTATTGCGACGTGAATTGGGCAAAAAAAAAGGCCATGTGTGCCGGGGAAGGAGAATTTAACCTCTTAATTTTGATTTGGGACTAAAGAATTATATTGGAAAAGAAGGATGGGAAGAGAGTGGGAAAACAGCATTGATGCTAAAACAACTGGGCTGCCTCTCTTAGCTATTTGTGTTGGATGAACTGGCAGGTAGAACGTGAATTCATAGATTTGTCTCTGAGAATAAGCACCAGGACCTTAACTTTTTCAATAGCTACTTTCACAAACTATTCCTTAAAATCCTAAACTGATAGAAAATTAGCCAAGTACAAGAAGACACTTTTTCACTCTCTTCACACAATGGCAGAGTGTAATTAAAATGAGCAGCTATTTCAGGAGCCTTCTGTAATAAATAAGGCCAAAGCACAATGCTGTTTATGTGTAAATTCCAAGCATTCCTCATTTTAAGTAAAATGACATAGAGAATGCAAATCCATAGCCCAGCAAATTTTCTCTTTCCAAAAGTGGTTCATCACCGTCAGATTACTTTGCAATTTCATGAAATGGGCTTCAGTGGCATTTTGAAAAATTTGGAAGGGGGATGGTAAATGGAATGGAATAAAGAAAATATTACATAACCCCAAGTGAGAGATTAATCTCCATCCAGATGGCCATTGTGCTTTCATTATCAGGCAACAGGGCCTTCACACAGCTCCTTAATAATCCAAATTTTGATAGCACTAAGCATCCCAGTAATGAGATAATTTGGGGACTATCCCCAGGCAGGAAGAATTAATGATGCAGTATAAAACTTTTGCATAGAGGGAGAGGGTAGGAGGGAGGGATGATTGTGCAAACTAAGAGCAGAAATCAAGGTGGATGTTTTCTAGTGTCCCGTTTATTTAAGAACCAAAAAAAAAAAAATCAACATCTCTAACAAGATACAGAGTGCTTCTTTCCTAAGAAACTGCACTTTATAAATTACATGCACACACATACACACACACATACACTCCTATACACATTCACACACATCCCTCTACATGCGTATGACACACATATAACTAGATATTGCTTTTTTCTTCTGTATGCTGCATAAAGCATTTGCATACCTCTTGCCTATAGTTTACCTCAGCCTCTAAACTATACTCTGTTATTATTCCTCACTTTATTTCCATTGTAGTAGATTTATGACAGGATAAGATTGTTCTCTGAATTGAAAGGAAGCAATTCTGGTGGAAGGTTCAGTCATTTTCTTAAATACAGATTGCTTAAGAGAAGCTGGAAGCTTACTCTTCAGACTGCCTGAGATTTCGGGGGTGGGAAGAAAAACAGGATGAAATTGATTTATGCAGATGTATGGGGATTTGTGTTCAGATTTTTTTTAGGGCCTAACATACTCCATTTGGAAATGGCATTAACTCTTTTAAGTCACTAGGGTAACATTTAGTAAGATAGAAATTCTAACCTAACTAGATCTTGGTGATCACAAAAAGACTTAAAGGGAAGTGTTCATGAGGGAAAAGTCATTAGTGCCAGCTTATTCTTGCCCAAGTCCCTAATCCTCTCTCTATATACAGTGGAGCTGAGGAGGACTAATGTTTTTCTCTTGCTAGAAGGCACTAAGGACAACTGACACTACTGAAATAATATGAAAAGTGTGGAGTGACTCTATTTGCACATCCACAGGACTTGAGACCCTAGAAAACTCTCTTTGAATGCTAATAGCAGCCACCAATAATCACAGAGTGCTTACGATATGCCAGGCACAGTGTTTGATAATTTTCATACATTATTTCACTTAATCTTCTTATTCTCAATCACTCAATATAATTCACATTTTTATACATTTAACAGAGAATAGACTTAACCCCGTGTCTGTCTGACTCAAGTGCCTGTGTTCTTTCAATTTTCTCTAACAACAAACTAAAATGACCCATTTTAACTACACACTGCCCTTGTATTTACACAGACAAGGCTTTATTCTAGGTAAATGAGTGACTGTCTGCTATTTGGTCAGGATGGATAGGTGATTGAGTTTTAGCTACACATCTGTGTAAAAGTTCATTTTCTGCTAAATTCAATAGTTTCCCAATAGGATATTTTTTTAAAAAAAATTTAAAGATGGGAAACTTCTTACCTATTGGTAACTAAACATTATCAGATGTTTTGATATGTCTAGCATAGTAATATTCTAGTCACAGATATAACGGGTTACAGCAAGCTCATTATATAGCTTGCTAACCTGTGTTACTTGGAAAAATTCCCAGAGGAACAGCATGTCATTATTTATTTGCTTATGTGATTAATACTCCATATTTGAG
Organism: Lepilemur ruficaudatus; assembly: GCA_963574885.1. NCBI lineage: Eukaryota > Metazoa > Chordata > Mammalia > Primates > Lepilemuridae > Lepilemur > Lepilemur ruficaudatus. The sequence continues at coordinate 49,878 of CAUYRT010019832.1, forward strand.
AATTGCAATGTAAAAGGAAGTGGTTCACATGTGCTTTGATGGAAAGAAGGATGATAGGGAAAAAGGGGTAGGGAAAGAAAGGAAAGAAGGGAGAGAGGGAGGGAAAAATGAAAGAGAGACAAATGTAGAGAGAAGAAGACAGAAAAAGAAAGAGAGGGAAGGAAGGAAGGAAAGAAGGGAAGGAAGGAGGGAGGGGGAGAAGAGTAGAAGGGAGAAAGGGAAGAAGAGAGGAAGGAAGGAGGGGAGGAGACATGACAGCATCAGCAGCCTTTGTTTTGCAGTAAGACATGGTGAGATTTTTCAGACTGGGGATATATTCCCTCTTACAGTTTTGTCTTCTTGCTTAAATAAGATCACCTGCTTTAAACACATTTATGTAGTCACTTGGAGATCCTTATACAGAACAGAGTCACCTGCTTGCCCATGTATTGTCAGAGAAGAAACATAAGGAACTAAAACAAGGGATTTGTGGGTGCTAAGGATATAACCTTGCGTGTTCCAACATTTTGTCAAGATAGGTGCCGAGCAAATATAATTGGCTGCTGGACAACCTGATAGGAAAGGATTCTTTAATATTCCATGAGGAATAGTGGTATTTCCATTTAGCATGGCCGAAATAACTGAAGTACAGGACTATGTTGGTAGATTGGATATAATCACTCTTTAGGCTACTATCATTTTTACCAACTAAATTTTCTCTTTGGAGATTTAATGAGTACATATTTCCTTTTTGATATATTTGTGAATTTGGATGCTTGGTTTCGATCATGATCTCAGCTGAAATAGCAAAGCAAATTGGAAAAAAGAAATTTCAAGGACTTTGATAATAAAGCTTTATTTTTTTGAACAGAAAACATATACTTACACAGACATGCCCCAGCCATTCATGCTATTAATACTGGATGTTCTCTAGTTTCTACATAAAGGCATGCTAAATATATTTAAATAGATTTTCTATTATTATAGCAACCTGCTTGGCCTCTTAAAGAAATGTGTTATTATCCTTTGTGTCCTGCTCACATGCTTAGCCAGAAAGATAAAATCAGGAATATTGCACTGTTGCTAAAAGCCAAACACAGATGTATGGATGATGACAATATAAAAGGAGAGGAGGCTGACCTTTAAAGGAGAACCAGAAAGATATTGCAAAAATAACATTTCTTTAAAATAAATATTCAAGAACCAACACACAGAGAGAAGGTATATAATCTAAGTATACATATAAAATACATATGTATATATAAGAGAGAAAAATTACACAGTCAGACTCGGATAGGCAGGAAGACAGACACACACACACACACACTCATTCTATGTCGAACTAAATAGTTTAAGACCATTCATCTGAGAGGCGCACTTCTGGAATATTGGAGTAAGGAGTTCAAAATCCACTCTTTCATAAAAGCAATGAGAATCTGGCAAAAACCGTCAAAGTGAACTTTTTCAGAACTCTGGAAAGTAACTAAAGGCTTGCAACAATCCAATGAGTGTTTATTCAAGAAAAATGCCAGAATCTCAGTAAGAACGATGAGCTTTGTGGTGTTTTAGCTTGCTCTAATCCCCAGTTCCATGGTAGCCTTAAAAACCAATAGACTCAACAACTACAGTATGAAAACCTACAACCTAACAGCCACAAAAAGAGGCAGAATGGTTTAGAGCTATCCAAAAGCCTCATCCCCAGAAAACTGTCACTATTTCACCTGTCTGCAAGCTCAATGAAAAACTCCATTCTCAGGCATGGTTTCATTGACCGGATGAACAGTCTTATCCACAGGGAATTTATAAAAAAGGATCAGTGTCAATTTGTTAACTGCATATATGCCTATAGAGACATTATCAATTAGAATTAACAACAGGCTGACCAAAACTGAAAAAAAGAAAACTGGAGAACGAGACGTCCATAGAGAGTTTTGCAAAGCTCTAAGAATTTAGAATGTCACATGCATGAGCAAAACTGTATACTTGCCAAGAAAATACCTTAGAAGATCTGCTACTAATGGGTATGGGTTTCTTTCTGGGATAGTGAAAGTATTCTAAAATTGACTGTGGTGATGGTTGCATAACTATGAACATAATACATTAGCACAATGTTTAAGGTTTATCTGTATACTAGTGCTTCATTCCTTTTTATTGCTGAACAATATACCACTGAAGTGGCATTAGATTTGCCACAATTTCTTTGATACAGCACCAAAAGCATAGGCAACAAAAGAAAAAATATAAACTGGATTTCATCAAAATTAAGAACTTCTGTGCATCAAAAAACACAAGAAAGCAAAAAGTCAAGTACAGAATGGGAAAAAATATTTGCACACTCGAGAAGGGTAATATAGGGAATATGTAAAAAATACTCCTGTTAACAATGAAAACAAACTAATTCAAACAATGGGCAAAGGAATTCAATAAACTTATATCCAAATGGCCAATAAGCACATGAAAAGATTCTCCACACAATCAGTCATTAGGGAAATACAAATCAAAATCACAATAAGATCCCACTTCACATCCATTAGGATGGCTATAATTTAAAAACACAACGAACAAAGCAAAAAGAAAATAAATATTAATGAGGATGTGGAAAAATTGGGAAACTTGTGCATTGCTGGCAGAATGTATATTGTGCAGCCACTATGGAAAACCACTTGGTGGTTTCTCTAAAAGTTAAAAATAGAACTACCATATGACCCAGCAATTTCACTTCTAAGTGTATGCCCAAAAGAGTTGGAAGGAGAAACTCAAAGAGACATTGGAACATCAATGTTTGTAGCAGCATTAATCGCAATAGCCAAAAGATGGAAACAACCTAAGAATCAATTAATAACTCAATGGAATACCAAAATGTGGTGTATACACACAATAGAATATTTATCAGCCATAAAAAGAAATGAATTTTCTTTTTATATCAAAATATTACAGGGTACAAATGTTTTGGGTTATATGTATCAATATTCTATTATGCTTGACTCAGGGTTATAAATGTACCCAACACCGAGATAGTGTTCATTGTACCCATTAAGTAGGTTTTTAGCCATTCCCTCTTCCCTTCTCCCTCCTGCTTGATTTCCACTGAGTTTTACTGCTCTCTGTGCACGTGTGTGATCATTGGTTATTTCCGATTTCATAGCGAGTACATGTGGTGTTTCTTTTTACATTCTTCAGACACTTCATTTAGGATAACGATCTCCAGTTCCACCCAAATTGTTAAAAAAAAAAAAAGGCCTTAATTCACCCTTTTTCATGGCTGAGCAGTACTCCATAGGATACATGTACCACATTTTGTTAATCCACTCACGAATTGATGGGCACTTGGGCTGATTCCACATCTTTGCAATTGTGAATTGTGCTGCAATAAACATTCAAGTGCAGGTGTCTTTTTGATAAAATGACTTCTTTTACTTTGGGTAAATACCCAGGTAGTGGGATTGCTGGATCAAATGGTAGGTCTACTTTTAGATCTTTGAGGAATCTCCATACTGTTTTCCATAGAAATTGTACTAACTTGCAGTTCCAACCAACAATGTATAAGCATTCCTTTCTCTCTGCATCCATGCCAGCATCTATTGTTTTTGGACTTTTTAATAAAAGATATTCTAAATGGGGTAACATAGTATCTCATGATGGTTTTAATTTGCATTTCCCTGATATTTAGCGATGTTGAGTATTTTTTCCTATGTTTCTTGGCCATTTGTCTATCTTCTTTTGAAAAGCTTCTGTTTATGTCTTTTGCCTACATTTTAATGGGGTTGTTTGTTTTTTTCCTTGCTTATTTGCTTGAGTTCTTTAGAGATTCTGGTTTATTAGCCCTTTATCAGATGTATAGCTTGTGAATATTATCTCTCATTCGGTAGGTTGTCTATTTGCTCTGTTGATTATTTCCTCAGCTCTGCAGAAGCTTTTTAATTCAATCAAGTCCCATTTATTTATTTTTGTTGTCATCGTAATTGCCTTTGTGGGCTTCTTAATAAAGTCTTTGCCTAAGCCAATAACCAGAAGAGTTTTTCCAACATTTTCTTCTAGAGTTCTTATGATTTCATGTCTTACTTTTAAGTCTTTTATCCACCTTGAATTAATTTTTGTGAGTGGTGACAGTTATTCTTTTGCATGTGGCTATCCAATTCTCCTAGCACCATTTATCGAATAGGCCTTCTTTTCCCCAGTGTATGTTTTTGTCTGCTTTTTCAAAGATCAGTTGGCTGTACATGGATGGTTTCATATCTGGGTTCTCTGTTCTGTTCCACTGGTCTATTCCTGCCGGGAAAGTCCAGGCTCTAGTATCACACAGATGCCCAAGGACTCACCAGCTCTCTGTGGCTCCTGTAGTCTGGGCTGGAGTTAGGAAATGTTTGTATGGGAACAAGCAAGATGAAAACTGAGGAACTGAAGAAGCCCCGTGGGGAGGACAAATGCACATGGTGGGTAGAGAAGCAACATGGTGCCTGCTGTCTTGGCTCAGGTCTGTGGTGAAGTGAAGTGCTCTAAGGGGTCTGGCAGCCTGGTGTTTTGTCCTCAAGAAGCTCCCAGTTCACTGGCAGCAGTAGCTTTTGGGCTTGTGAGGGTAGAAAGGCTCTCCAGCAGCTCAGAAGCTTGCTGACTGTCAGAGATGCAAGGGAGGTAGAGAAAAACCACTCCAACTACCCTTTTTGATGGACTCCAAGCCTCTAGGGGGTTGCCCTCTGCCGATATCTTGCTCCTTCTTGTTCTGCTCCACAACTTCTTCCTGTGGAATCTCTTGTAGGTTCTAGCACTTTTCCCTTGGAATTACAGCTGATCTATTATTGTTTGTTTGTTTCTTTCTTTTTCTTCTAAAACTTTTCCTTAATTCTAAGATGATCTGACAGCTGGTGTCTCTGGTCAGCCATGTTGTCTCAAGAAATGAAATTTTGACATATGCTATAATATAGATGGAGCTTGAAAACATTATGCTAAGTAAGCCAAACACATAAGGACAAATATTGTATAATTCCACTTATGTGAGGTACCTAGAATAGACAAATTATAGAGATACAAAGTAGAATAGAGGTTATAAGAGGTTGGGGGGAATGGGAAATGGGGAGTTATTATTTCATGAGTACAGACTTTATGTTGGGGATGAATAAAAATTTGGTATTATACAGTATTGATGGATACACAACATTGTGAAATATTTGATTTCACTGAATTATACATTCATAAATGGTTAAACGATAAATATAAGATTATATTTTACCACAATGAAAATAGTAAAAATAAATGATTACCTTAAATATAAATGGTCTAAATGCACCAATCAAAAGACTGAGATTAGCAAAGTGAATAAAAAAGCACGGTCCAACTCTAGGCTGTTTATACGAAATGACTTGAATTTCAACAGCATATGTGTGTTTAATGTAAAAGGATGAAAAAAATATACCATGTAATCATTATCAATAAAAGAGTAGAATAGCTATATTAATATCAGAGAAAGCAAACTTTAGAGCAAAGGAAATTACTATAGATGAGAAGTTACACCACTTAATGATAAAGTAACAATCCACTGGGAAGACACATTGATTCTAAAATGTGCATGCACCAAACAACAGAGCATCAAAATACAAGAAGCAAAACCTGATGAAACTATAAGAAGAAAGAGACAAATGACCAATTATAGTTGGAAATTTTAATATACTCATCTCAGTAATTAATAGAACTTTATACAGAAAACTAGCAATTATACAGAAAAAACGAAGACACTACCAATCTGTAGGATTTAACTGAAATCTACAAAATACTCCACCAACAGAAGAATATACCTTTTGTGAGTATCCAAAGAATATTCACCAAGACAGGCCACATCCTGTACTATAATGCAAACAACAAATTGAAATCATGAATTATGTTATCTAATCAGTAGGATCAAACTAGAAATCAATAACAGAATGATAACGAGAAAAATCTCTAAGTATTTGAGAGCTAAACAACATACTTCTAAATAATGCATGGGTAAAAGAGGATGTCTCAAAGGAAATTTAAAAATATAAAGAATGGGCTGGGCACAGTGGCTCATGCCTGTAATCCTAACACACTGGGAGGCTGAGGCGGGAGGATCTTTTGAGCTCAGGAGTTCGAGACCAGCGTGAGCAAGAGCGAGATCCTGTCTCTACCAAAAATAGAAAAAATTAGCTGGGCACGGTGGCGCATTCCTGTAGTCCCAGCTACTTGGGAGACTGAGGCAGGAGGATCACTTGAGCCCAGGAGTGTGAGGTTGCTGTGAGCTAGGCTGACGCCACGGCACTCTAGCTAGGGGCAACAGAGTGACACTCTGTCTCATAAAAATAAAAATTAAAAAAAAATATAAAGAACAATGTAAATGAACATATAACATATCAATATATGGAATGCACCTAAAGAAGTGCAGAGAGGGAAATTTATAATACTAAATGTGTATATTATTAATAGAAATCAAGAAAAATCTAAAATCAATAATCCAAGGTCTTACCTTAAGAAACTAGAAAGAAAAAGGCAAAATAAACACAAAGCAAGAAAGAAAAAATGAATAAACAGCAAAAATCAATTAGATGAATATCCAGGGAATAATTCTGAGTGAAAAATCAGTCATCTCCAAAAGGTTACATACTGTATGATTTAACTTCTGTAACATTTTTGAGATGACAAAATTTTAGAAATGTAGAACAAATTAATGATTGCCAGGGGTCACTGCCAGTGAGAGTGGAGCAGGAAGCAGGATGGAGGGTGGAGTGGTTATAAAAGGACAACACATGGGATCCTGTGGTAATGGCACTATTCTGTATCTTGTTAGTATTGATGTCAACATCCAGGTTATAATAATGTACTATAGTTGTGCAAGATACTACCATTGGAAGAAACTGGGTAAAGGATACGTTAACCCCCACTATATTATTTTTTATAACTACATGTGAATTTGCAATTATCTTAAAATGAAACATGTAATTTTGATAAAGCTGATGAAAGAGGCTAGGATGGTTAGAATCTACTGAAAAAAATTGGGACCACAGCCTGCCTAATTCTTTTATTTCATCCTACTAATTTGGGGTTTGTTTTGTTCTTAATTTTCTAGTTACTTAGGTGCATGATTAGGATATTTATTAGAAATTTCCCTACTTTTTTATGTAGGTGTTTATTTCCATATACTTCTTTCTTAGTACTGATTTTGCTTTATCCCATTGGTTTTAGTATGTTGTGTTTCTATTGTCATTTGTTTCAAGAAATTATTTAACTTCATTCTTAATTTATTCATTGATCCAGTGTCATTCTTGAGCACATTGTTTAATTTTTGTGCATCCACAGAGATTCCAAAGTTGCTCTTCTTACTGATTACTAGTTTTATTCCATTGTGGTAAGAAATGATATGATTTTGATTATGTTTTAAAATTTACTGAGAATTGTTTTATGGCCTCTATCCTGGAGAATGTTCCATGTGCTGATAAGAATGTGTTAATGGAGAATTATTTTGGTTTTATTTGGAAGTGTAATTTTTTCTTGCTTTTTCATGATTCTCGTGTCATGATATCTGCATATATGGTGAAGTACTCACCTCTTCCAATTTTGCAGAGTAGCTTTTGTAGGGAAATACTTTTGCCTATATGCATATCCTATAGTGTTAGTACGGTAGGGTGCTTTAGCTTTGGTTCTGAGTGTGTGCAATAGTGTAGTCTCCATGTAACTCATTTAGGTATAATTAAAGTCAGCAGTATCTGTAAGTACTTCAATAGTTTGGACTGTGGGTGTTTTATGAAGCAGTGGTATGGCTTTGCCTTAGGCAGGGGCCACAAGGCAGGCTAGTTTGGATGCCCTAAGGGAAGGAGCACTAATTGTGGCAGCTCCACCAGTTATGGGGCAGCATCACTAGTGGCAACATGCATTGGATGGGTCAGCCCCTGGTCTCTAGGTGCATGCATGGTGTGCAGTGGCTCTGCCAGTCAAGGTGGTGGGGTGGCTGATGGTGGAAGGTACCAAGCTGGTGGTTCTCAAGCCCTGAGCCATGTATATGTTAGCTTTCCTCATCTTGGGGGTGGCCTCCCCAGTATATTGGACTGCCTATTCCTTGAGGTAGGGCACTGTGAGGGCTCAGGTGTTGGTATCATAGCTGTACCCCTGGTTATACCTGGAGTCATGGCATTATAGCCATTTATGTGGGTATGGTGAGATGAAAGTGGGGCCCCAGTGATTTAGAGACGCAAAGGTTATTGGGCCTCAGGGCAGGATGATCTGTTCTAAAAAGGACACCATGTCATTGAAGCTATGTCCCAAGAAGTAGGGGTGACCCAGCATGAGTTTCTTCTCTGGAGCAATGCAGCTGTATGGATGGACTCCAGGTGGCTCCCTATACCAGGGTCAGGGCCCATGAGGACTGTAGGACTCTCCTGTAGCTAGGGTTGCAGGCATCTGCATTGGTAATGGGGGCTCCTGGGGATCTCCCACTTACCTTTCCCCATAATGGGGAGTCCCCCTTGGTTCTGAGTTGATCCTGGTTGGGTACTTTGCTTCCCTCTCTATGCCGCCACCCCAAGTTTCTGTGCTTCAGAAAGTTTCCTCTGTTTGCTGAATTCTAGCATTCTTCCTTAGATACATTACTTGAAGTGCATTTATTTATTTGTTGTTTGGGTCCTTCTTTGTGAAGGAGAAGAGCATTGGCACCTCTAGTCAGCCATCTTGATGACATCTCTCCTGGATATACAATATTTGTGATATTTTTATAATATGAAATCTTAAACAACTTGTACTATTTTTAGCATTTATTTTTCCATGCTAATGTGGCACTATAATCTCATTTCAGAGCAATTATTGGAGTAGTGGGGTGTTTGTGTGTATGTGTGTGTGTGTAAGTATATCATGAAGGTAAATAGGAGCATGAAAATACCCAGGATGTATTAAGAGTCTTTTTTCCTTGCCCTAGATGAGGGGAATTGAGAGAATTTAAGAAGAAAAGTGACTTACTATTATTAATTTACATAAGGTTATGTCTTTACTCCTGGATGAATTGAATGAATTATTATTTAATCAATTGTTAAACAATAAATTGGACTACAATAAAACTCAATCTGATTTGATTTGTTGGACATACAAATACACTAGGATAAATATTTTGGCTAGGTCATATGATTTGTCTTAATGATTAAGTAGGACTGAACAAATGGCTTGGATTACATTTAGTGTCAATGTCAGAGAGAATTAATGGGCCTCAGATGATTGATTTGACATGAAGTATATGTAGCCTAAATTATTTTGTAATCCTAAACCTATAACTTTTAACATAGGCAGCCTTCAGCATAGGAGAATACAGCTAAACATAGGCCAAAGGGACCTTCATCCTCACCATTGGTTAATATTTACCAAGAGTTTACCCTGTGTCTAAGATGTGGAAGATTCGGCGTGTATTCTTATGTCAACATGAAGGTATAAGACACATGATTGATGAGAATTCTCCAAAAACAGATATGGAGAGTAGAGTAAAGGGATCTTAAAAGTATACCTGGGCTATCTCCCAATTTTGATTCCCAGTGGAGGTAGGGTACATTGAATATCTCAGTATTCTTCCTCAGAAGCAGATATAAAACCCTTTAAAGACTTCTAAAATGTTCAAGTTGTATTTCTTTCAGTGAATGTGCACCATGCATCATCTTACTATCCTTGTCAAGTCACTTCAAATCTCTATTTTACAGGTTTTTAAAAATACTTTCAAAATCCCCATAAAATGTCCATTGAAGGGATAAGGATATTAAAGTCTAAAACCCAACACCAAATCTGCCAGGATTCTCATTTTTCATTCTTTGGTGGATGGAAAATTGGGACATACAAGGTATACACGACATGTAGAATTGAGTATGGAAAAATCGTTCATTGAGAATTTTGGTCCTGTGAGAGTTATGATTATTATTTATGCTATTGAGACTCTTTAAGACAGTCAATGCACCTTTAATATCTATTGGATATAATGCAGAAAGAAACAAAGTTCTTGCTCTCCTATGAGCAACAAACACATGGCCCAACAAAAGTAGAAAAAATATATCATATATATCAATAATGACAGGTCATCCCCTCAAGGATACTTTTACAATTGTCCCGGCATACAAAGGGCCAAAATAAGATTTGTTTTATGGAATTTCAACTGCTGGAAAGTCATCTTCCTAGAAATTTTACTGTGGTTTCCATAAGCAATGTTCCAAAATTATCAATCAGTTGTTCAAAATTATTCGCTAGTTTGGGCAGGAAGATGTATTAATATATGATCACCTCTGAAACTATCTTGAATCTGAAGTTTATGATTTCTGATAACTGCATTCTTTTTTTTTACCTCACCATTAGAAAATGGGAGTTGCAAAGATCAATAGTCTCAAAATTAGAAGAAAGTTTCAGTTTAGTTCTAAAATTGATCAGAATTTCAGGGGGTTTTTTTCTTTTGTATATTCGCCCCTTATTTTAATGTACACATCAAGTTTAGAGCATCGCTGGATGATGCGAAACTTTTACAATGGTGTTACTTATTATAAGAGGAATGATTTCACACTGGCGATTTCTCTAGGGCTGAAGCAGTTTTTAAGCACTTCCTATAGCAAAAGGTACAATTGAAAATGTAGCTTTAGGACACATCTAAAAGTGTTATAGAGGGTTTTTTAGGCCACACGACTATATTTGCATAAGTAATTATATACTAGAGGACTTTTCAAAGGGCAATCAGGAGATAATGTGTATAAGTTCATGATTATAAGTGGGGAAAAACTCTACCCATCTCTCTACTGAATGTAGTTAATAAGTAATTCACCAAATATCATTGTATCTTCCATTCAGCATATATGCAACAGAAGCATTTAATTGGACTTGATGACATGGGTACCAGCAGACAAGATGTATACAGAAGTGTTTTTAACCTCTCTTTATAGATATTATGCTTGTACACATACCTCATCTTTTCACAGATGTTATTATGGATAGACTAATCTGGGAAACAAGAATGTTTATGCAATCAAAGCACAGATGTTCATGGAGGGAATGATGGAAATGCAGGCATGCCCAAAGCCAAAGGGAATTACTAAGAAGGCTAAAAGACACATACAGCATTGTTTGTTCTTTCTCTCATTCTCTTTCACACTTTAATATCTGCCCCATACACTAATAACTACCATTTATTGAGTGCCTTACCATGTGCCAGAAACAATGCCAGGCACTTTGGAATTCATTCTCATTCAATCTTCACAGTCCTATAAAATAGTAATTATTATCCCTATCTGGCAGGCAGGAAAACTAAGGAAATAAAAACATGACACTTTCCCTATGGAGGGGGCTAAGTGTGAGCATAAGTCATTAGTTAAGCTCATGGAAGTAAGGGAAGAGGTCAACAGACAGAGAGGTTTGAAGGCCACATGTATTAATACAAAGACAACAGCTTCTGTTTCATTCCCATAGTTCACTTTGGGCAAAATATAAGAGTAAAAATTAACTACTGTATTGTAGAGTATAAACTAGAAGTTCTGTAGAAGTTCTAAGAAAAGAGAGATTCACGAATAACTCAGAAAAGGCCTCGTGGAGGAAGCAGGCCTGGGAGAAAAGAGAGGAGACATTCTGGGCATGAGAGCACAGTGTGAAAAGAAGAGGAGGTACTAATAAGCAATGTCATTGATTAATCCATTTCACTGAAAAAAAACTGATAATAGCACTGACAATTATAATTCTAATAGAGCAGTAAAAACAACAGAGGGACCTAGGATTGAGTTGTGGTCTTCATCATTTACACCTACGCATCTTTAACAAAGTTTGTTAAGTTTCCTACTTTGTAAAATAGGAATAACAACATCCATCTTACTCTCCTCACAAGGTTGCTGTAGAAATCAAATCCACTAATGTGTGTGAATGTGCTCTGCAAAGATTTATACAAATGGAAGAGATCATTATTCCGTATAATGCAAAGTTGATTTTCCTTGCAAATATTCACTCCTGGAAAATTCCCAGAAATACATTCTGAAGACTTCAATACAAATAATTTTTCTCCTTCCTTTTAGAGTTCTTCACTAGAGCTATTTATAAAGTGTTCCATGAGGACAATTAAGGGATTGAGGCTAGCCTTCACACAAGGAAAGTCTACACCTATTACTGGTTTAACGGATTTAACTGGTTGCTGATTGGCTGTTAGACTGAATTGGAAACCAGCCTAAAAAGTTTAAATTGCCAATCCAATGAAGATACTATCTATAAAGTATTATAGGTTATGATCTACCCTTTGATCTAAAGCCTCACTGTCCTCACTCAAAGGAGAAGGGATCCAACAATGGACATATGTCAAAACAGTAGAGACAGAAAGCTTCTGCTACACATTATTAGGGAGCTCAGGTGGGGGAATGCGACAAAGAAGAGGGTATTGATAACGGAAACAGAGGCAGAGTTTTATATGTGCTTCTGTAAGAGCTGAAAGTTATAATCATGTAGGAGACGGGAGCTTGGTATGTTGTGGGACCATTAAAGGCCAGGGCGAGCTTTTAGAAATATGCTGCCAACTTTGGGAATAATAGGGAGCTAACGTTTGTGAGTACTGATGGAGAGTAATGGTGAAAGGACTAAACAAAGTTTGTGCCTCATGAATTTTTGCTTGCCTAGAGCTGTGATCAGAAGAGTGCACATTGTTATACCCAAGGTATATGAAAATCCAATTCCTTAGAATGAGCCTTTTATGTAGCTGTTACATATGAATGCTATAAATACAACGCCTTGTGCAGAAAAGGTTTAGTACAAAGAGTGTACTTCAACCTAACTTAGAATGGATCAACCAAGGTACTACTATACCTATCAGAGAACTATCCTTCTAAAGCTATCACTTGCAAAGAAATCCTGTCTCTCACTCCTGGCTGTCCTGTTATTTGACTGTACTTGATAAGGTACCATCCATAGGATCAACAGAAATGCATAGCAAAGATATGGATAAGTTCACACATATATACAATCAAATTTACACACACACACACACACACACACACACACCCCTAGATCTAGAACAGAATGGAAGCTACCTATAAATAAGACGCAGCTTTGAACGCATTCATTAGTCAGGGTCATGTTTACATGTTTTTGGAAACTTGTTATGTCTTAGGTTTGACATTAATAAGCTAAGTATACTTCAGTTTAAGGCTGTCTGTCAGTATGAGAGAATGACTTAAATCTTGTGAGTATAATACGACCCACATATGAACTGACAAGTTTTAAGAGAGGCCTTGGTTAGTTCAATACTAGAAATATTGGGAGTTCACTTCAAAGCCTAATGGCTTAAGTAAATGCTTCATTATCCAGCACTACTGAAAAAAGCCCCATCTCTTATTAATTAATTTCCTAAGTCCTCTTTCTTCTCCATTTACAAAACTTAGCTATTGACCTTTGTGTAGCACTGAGAGCCATATAATACTGAAATGTGGTAGTTACAGTAAAGGAGACTATATGGGTAAACCCTTATGTTTTCTCCCCCACAGTGGTATTTGTTAATACTAAGTAAGAATATAAACTATTACTCTTCAGCGAGGAACAGACTAAGTAGAAAATAACATTTAGTTAACATCATTTCTTCTAATGTTGTAGGGTACTCACCCTAAACCTGATGTACATCAGACTCTAAATAATACTGCCTGAGGTAAGACAGCAGCCCTCCAGTTGGCTGTAATTACTAATACTTTACATTGTGCACAATTATATTAATAAACCTTCAAACTGATTGCACATTCCATAAGCAGGTTCTAGGAAAGGGGGTGTTCCTTAGAAAAACTGTTCCTTTAGTCCTATTATTTATGTTAAAATTACAGCTGTTGGTGATAATTTGTCCCTCTAAAGCACATGTGGCTCCAGCTGTACAAACCACTTAAGTTACTGTTAGTGGCGTATACAGATTTGTCGAGGTATTCAAAACTCCAGCGTTATTTCATATCAAAGCAATGTAGCCTTCAGCTTTTGCATCCCTGAAGGATGAGCAACATTACTTTAAATGACATCTTTTTGTCAGAGTTGCTTGGGCTAAAGACAGAATGAATCCATTTGTATAAATTGTGGCTTCACTATTGAAGGATTATAAAAATATATTGTGCTACACTTAAACCTGAAACTATTAATATAGTTAAATTATGCCATCTTTTCACCAGAAAAACTAGCAAGTGCTTAAAATGCTATCATCAATCACAACTAATTCACTAAATATACAATTGAAGCAGCAATAGAAGAAAGAAAACACTGTTGGGCAGATCATCTGTCACTAAGTCAAACATCTCCATTTTTCATTGGACGAAGTGACTAAAGACTTTCAAGGTCTATAGCATAGATAATTCAAAATTGAATTCCCTTTCCAAGGGGACAACCCTTCACATGCTGTCATTTTGGGGGAGGTTTTCTGGATTGGTACATGAATTTATTTTGAAAGGTAAACCTCCATGACTGTTTGTATCTGAGTTTGTGTGTTTCAATTTAGCTGTGAAAGACATTCACTCAGGCCATCCTTACTTTGTTTCTGCAGTTGCAAACAGCTGTCAACAGGGAAATATACCTGAGGACTTTTATTCCTAAAGCCCCAAACCATCTCTTAAGTCAACTTTAATTTAGCAGTCTGCCAAGGTCACCAGGTGTTTTTCACTATACAAGATAATCTTCAAATTCAACTTCCTATCCCATTCTCATTGATATTTTTTGTCCTCATTGAGCCTGGCTCCTTTCCAGATGTATATAACACACTCTGGGCCAGAGCAATTATCCATCCTGTACAAAATGTTTCTCTCTTACCTACACTAAGAAATGTTTTATAGAAGAACAAGTTCTTGTTATCTCTGGAATAAAATACAAAATGCTAAAGTTGGTTCTCTGGGCTACCCTAATGTCTCCTCAGAATCACTTTTTTCTTCTATCCTTCTCCTTAGCCCATATTTCCTGTTCAGCAAAAGCTATAGAGCTAAGGGAAGGGTCTTGGGTACTTCCGACTGAGCCACTATAGTGGGATTAATAGGAATCATAAACTGGGAGGCCGAGGTGGGCGGATTGCTCAAGGTCAGGAGTTCGAAACCAGCCTGAGCAAGAGCGAGACCCCGTCTCTGCTAATAATAGAAAAAAATTAATTGGCCAACTAAATATATGTAGAAAAAATTAGCCGGGCATGGTGGCGCATGCCTGTAGTCCCAGCTACTTGGGAGGCTGAGGCAGAAGGATCCCCTCAGCCCAGGAGTTTGA
>CAUYRT010019833.1:0-144665 GCA_963574885.1 Lepilemur ruficaudatus
GAAATGCTCAATTTAAGATAAAGGCGTGAGTACTCTGGGAGGTCCGGACAGGAGAATGTTTCAGGTTAAGATATGCATATGCTAGGATGCTTGAGTTAAGATGGGTGCTTTCTATCTTTTAGGTGATGTTAATGCTATACCAGAATCAGCTTTGGGAAGTAAACCGCACATTTAATTTGGTTAACAAAACCTGCTTCGTGAGAATTTACCATTCGTGAGCATGACTCATCTGGCCTCCTTAGGAAGGAATTTTGAGCAAAAGAAAAAGATCAGAGTTCAGTCCTCACACTGCATTCTAGTCTGGGCAACAGAGTGAGACCCCATCCCCCCCAAAAATTAAGGGACTATGAGTGTGTGAATGTAGTTTAGGAGTTTATAAACTGCCTCAGCTAAGCAAGTTCATTCTATTCCCAGTTAAAACTATAATGTAAAGGGTGAATTTAAAAACAAATTGGTAGTCCTTATTTTGAAGAAGTATCATACATGTATCATTTTGTCAATGATGTTCATTACAGCATTATTTATAATTACATTATGTTTCTAATAAAATTTCCTAAAATGCCTGCTAGTTTCAAATGGTTAAAACTATAAAGTCAATAGTACATTATGCAGATTATAAAAATATGTTGATAAAGGTGTACACATACTTATATAATATTAATATTATGTAGGGAAAAAGGGAATTGTGTATGTGTCACATGTTTACAAGGATGTAAAACGAAACAACTGAAAAACTATAAACCAAAAAGACTGGGGGAAATTATACCAAAATGAAAATAGATGTTTTATCCCAGGGGTTTTTTTTGGGGGGGGGGCGGTTGGTTTTTGTTCTATCGCTTCTTTTAATTTTCCTGAATTTTCTAAATTTCCTGTACTAAAACATTTATCACTGTTACAATAGAAAAAAAAAAGGCCCGACAAACTTCAAATCAACATGGATTTTCCTGTTTGCACTCAGCTGAAATGTAGCTTTCTAGTGAAACTGGAGAGAGATGAAAACCTTTTCAAAGAGGTCGTTCGGAGGAGGCTGCCAGAAAGCCCTTCCATGAGCGTCTTCGGAGATCTAACCCTTGTGTTCCCCAGCTGAGTTCTCTTGCTCCGAGAAGGTTCACATAATGAGTGTTTTCATCTTTTTCATATTAAAAATGACCTCCTGACCCGAGCCTGAGCTTCCCAGATGACTGAGGTTTGCCAGTGCTGGTCACAGCCTAAGAAAAAATAAAGCAAAATTACTTAGTACTTCATCCTGCTCTTGGATTCCACATTTTATTTCCACATGAGCTCACAGGCTTTGCCGTTGGTGGTGTTTGTTTTGTTTGAACTCTCCAGATCCAACAAGGGTGATGGTACCCCCTTCCAGTATGGACGTCACTGTTGGAGAAAGTATCGTTCTGCCGTGCCAAGTAACGCACGATCACTCCCTGGACATCGTGTTCACGTGGTCATTTAACGGACAGCTGATAGACTTTGACAAAGATGGCGACCACTTTGAAAGAGTCGGAGGGGTAAGTATTAAAATCAGACTGTCCGCAGGAAACACAGTATGCTACTGAACTTCTCAAAACTGACTCAAACTAACTTGTTCAGACTAACTGAAAAAAATACCTAAAAGTTACTGTTTTATAGTTTTGTTCAAGCATCGTATGTATTTGGCAGGACTGCTCTCTTATCTGCACGACGGTCCGACAGGTTAGTTTTTCATTCCTGTTAGTGAATTAGGAAACTGAGGCTCACAGAGTCGTATGACTTGCCTTGGTCTCATAGCTGCTAAATTGCAGAACTCAGCTATAAACCTCAAATCCCGGGCTCTGTGCCCCATACCATAGTATATGCCATAGAACCTGATTAAGAAAAGAGCTTAAGGATAGTTCCCTTGTATGTTTTTAGGCTGCTAATTAAACTCCCTTTGGTCTTGTAGAAGACTCCTCTTTGTGAACTTAGAGCTTTCTTGAATCTGAAAGTCTGATTGGGTTAATTACTATCTCCAGGCATAATAATTTGAATTCAAATGTTTTGATTTTCAAAATGCCTTACTTTCCATAAAAATATGTATTATCGGTGAATACATAACAAAAAGAAGTTAAATCTTGAAATGATTTGTATCTATCACAAGAATTTCCCAAAAAAATGTTTTTCTGCTCTAACATGGCCCTCCATTCCCGTTGATAATAAGATTCTCTCCAGCTGCCACGCTCATGGGGGTCCAGCCAAAAGACAGAATATAAAAATGGACCTATGATTTGAAAAAACCTCCCTACTCTCTGTGCTTCCACAAGAATCTGATCTGTCCACCCCCCTTACGTGAAGAATAAATGCCCTGAAGCTTACAAAGTCAGCCATGTGATACAGTGGGGGTGTATTTTCCACTCCACTATCGTACTAGTCCGTCCTGTTCATGACATTCTTGCTGCATTTCTCAAACAAGGCTTCCCAACTGAGTCATAGAACACCAAAAATTATTTGAATGGCTATTTCCTCAATTCCCACCAAGGATGGTGTCTGACTGGTACCACTTTAGATGCACAGGAGAGAAGTTAACTCATTACATCAGTGGATGGCTCGGTTCCTCAGGGATTCTCTCTTGGAACCCTGGTTGAGAAAGGCGGGGTGAAATTGCCAGTAGTAACCATTCTGGAACTCTTTCGTATGGTTCAGCTTAATAATTTTGGCTAAGCAAGAGAAATATTAACTATTAATATTCACAAGGACACAGAGGGTATTAAATAGCTTGAGGTCTAGGAAAGTACATAGCCCAACGCCTACCACAAGAGAAGTACTTGATCAACTTTTAAGGGTTGCATTAATTGCAAGAAGGGTAACATTGATTGTCATAACAGGAAAGCATGAATCGAGAAAATTCTCTATAAATTAAGCAGAATATTTGTTTTCACACTAAAACCAATTTCGTGGGCAACAGAAATATTAAAAACATAATCTCCCAGAATGGCATGGGCACCAGCCAATCAAAACTGATGCCTGACTGTCAAAATGAGTGTCCTGCCAGACACATACGGGCTTTATGCTGGACTAACGCCAGGGCTGAGGCATAGGGGAAGACACCCTCCTGGACTCTAGCGCTAATGACCACCTTTCATAGAGACCCATCTGTAGAGGTCTCATTCGCCTTCCCCATGGGAAATGTGTTCCTCTGTGAAACTAGCACTAACACCAATCAACTACGGCTCAGAAATACGTGAGGCTGGGCACAGTGGCTCACACCTCTAATCCCAGCACTTTGGAAGGCCAAGGTGGAAGGATCACTTGAGGCCAGGAGTTCCAGACCAGCCTGGGCAACATAGCGAGACCCCATCTCTACAAAAAAATTAAAAAATTAGCCAAGCATGGTGGCACACGCCTAGAATCCCACCTACTCAGGGAGGCTGAGGTAGGAGGATCACTTGAGCCCGGGAGTCTGAGGCTGCTGTGAGCTATGATGACACCTCTGCACTCTAGCCTGGGCGACAGAGTGAGACCCTGTCTCAAAAAAAAGAAAAAGAAAAAAATAAGTGCAAATTAAGGACAGCACTACAGTGTGTGAGATCTAAGTGTATGAGCCCCCAGGATCATTAGTATCTGTGGAGTTCGGACTTACATTCAATTCTGAAGTCAAGCGCATTTCAGTTTCTACTTCCTGCGTCAGCACGGTGGAATGATGCTTGGTAGAATCAGCCTACTGAGGTTTTTAGAAAAGTTATTATTTCATTGGCCTCTGATACCCCGGAGTGCTCTTTCAGAAACTGAACAAACTGCCGTGTGGGAAAATAAGCTGAAGCCATTGTGTTCTTTTTGTTAGGAACATAAACAATATGGATCTTAGTTGACAGTTTGGTCTGGATGACTTCAAAGGGAAAGAGAAAGTTATCGTGGTCTCCTTCTGTGAGACTCTTACCGCAGGCTGACTTTATTTTTTTTCTTTGTTTCAGTATTACTTTAAAAATACAAGTCTGTTCAGAATTTGTACATAACCAGAGTATGTTTTAATTCACAGAATCACATATTTCTGCTAACAGGTTGTTGTGTTATGAAATATCCAGGCTACCAATTTCTTTGCCATTCAAGCCTTTGGTGAACAAAATGAATTACTGAGATAGTGTAGGCATTGCCTTAAAGCAAATTTGACTTCCCACCTTAAAAACAATGTGGTTTCTCACCTTCTCGGCACACATCCTCTTGTGAGGCATATCTTTTATTTGAACCTATATTCAAAGTCCCAACATGTGAACTGTCTTCGGTAAATAAGTAATAATAAAAACCATAATGATGATGATAATTTCTTATGTTTGCAAAGTACCTAATCATGTTATCAAGTGATTTCTCATATACAGTTGACCCTTGGATGAGTTTGGGCTGTGCAGGCCCACTTATATGCAGATTTTTTTTCAACCAAATATGATTGAAAATATAGTATTCGCAAGATGCTAAACCTGCAAATACAGAGGACCGATCTTCATATACATGAGTTCTGCAGGGCTGGCTGTGGGACTTGGGTATGCACACATTTTGGTATACCTGGGGTCCTGGAACCAATCCTTTGAGTATACCATGGGATGAGTGTACCAGCTACTTCATCATCACAGAAACCGTATGAAATAGGTTAGCAATTATTTTCCCATTTTACTTAGCAATTATAGGACTTGATCAGTAAACAGAAGAATCTGGATGAGAACCCAAGTGTTAGAAATAAAAGAGCTTCCGAGTTAAAAAAAAAAAAATTGCAACTTTTCCTAAATTTGATTTAATGTCTTTGACATGATTGTTTCACAAAGAAAATTGATCATGACCATCAATGATACCAGTGTAGATTTACTCTGCACTTCACAATTTTCAGAAGGATTTCACATACACATAAAATCTCATTTAATCCTCATAAGATAGCACAAAGGTCTTTCAAAGAGATTAAAAGACAGATGAAATCACACAACAGGATCAGACTAAGACAGCTAAGTACCAAAACTGTAGCTCTTCCTTCACGATATGCTTTTGCCTCTCTTCGAAGCCTGGTCATAATCTTTCTCTTCCACTGTCCTTGGTAAATTTGAGTGTGACGTGTTGTGTTTAAGCAAAGAAAGGAAAATAAATACACATTAGTTTTCAATAAGGATAAAGCCTTTCTGGATGGTAGTATATTAATAGCATTGTCATTAAGAACAGGGACTGGACCTGACCATGTGGGTTCAAATCCTGGCCCTGCCATTTACTAGCTAAGTGGCTTTAGGCAAGTCACCTAACCTCTTTGTGCTAGAGTTTCGTCATCTGTAAAATAAGGATAGCAAGAGTACCTGCGCCATAAGACGTGTGAGTATTCCGTGAGTTATTATAAGAAAAGCACGTGGAAAGTGCCAGTGTTTGCTCAATACTCAATACCATGGAGCATCATCCATTGTCATTGTCATTGGGGGAATAGCAACACAAGGGTCTATAGTTTGGAATGGGAAAACGAGGGTAGACTGATATACCCTAAATTATCTGGCCATCCATGAGGGGTGTAGAATGCAGTGTGTCTTCCCAAATCTGGCCTGTAGGGTGGTCTCTTCATGAAGCAGCTGTTCTCCAAGCTTTTGATTAACAGGGCTATAAAACAAAACTCCAAGGTGTAGCAGTCTTCTTCAGTTAAAGTGCTGCCTTTGTGATAACCTGGCAAGGCAACTCCTCATACTTATTAAAAGTACTGGCGAACAGTGTAGAAATATTTCTGGGGCACAGAGACATCCGTACCGGGATGCAGTTAGTCCTATTCATCTGCTCATCAAACATGCATTTGGCATTTGGAAAACAAATTAGCACTGTTCCCTAGTAGGTGATGCAGGATTTCCTTGGAGAGTCCGATCCTCATAATCCTTTCATTCAAATCTGGGAGCAATCAAAATGCTGGCTATAAGACAGGGCTGTGCAGTAAAATGCAGATGCCTCCAAATGTGGGCTTCCTTCCTTTTTCCAAATATAGAGTTCCAAAGTGTTAGCATGCCAAGGGAGGCTGAAGGCATGTCTGAAGAAACCCACGAGCTAAATGAAGAGCCACCTTACATAAGTTTAAATGCTTCCAACATGGGTGGCAAACTGCTCCAGAGACCCAGAGAAGCCAGACACCTGAGGTCTTGTCAAAGGTGTGTAGGGAAAATGCTGGCGTTCTTATCTCTCTGACAGGCTCACACATTTTTAATAGGCCATGGATTGCATCACTAATGTTTTCATCAGCCAGTGTAAAATAAATCCATTAGTCACAGTGTCCTTCATGTGATAATGATATTTAGAGCTCATTAAAAAGTAATTGTAGCCACTTTCCCCTACTTTATCAGCAGGATTCAGCTGGTGATTTGATGATCCGAAACATCCAACTGAAGCATGCTGGGAAATACGTCTGCATGGTCCAAACAAGTGTGGACAAGCTCTCTGCCGCCGCAGACCTGATGGTTAGAGGTATTGGATTTTTTTTTTTTTCATTTTTTTGTCCTCAAGTATTTTTATGATATCTCCTGTAGCACAGAGTTCTAAATACCTTAGTGGTTTAGGATGATGGAACAAAGTCAGGCAGAAGCTGAACATTGTAAACAGTGGCCACAACCTACAGAAGCTTTGCGTGCGTGTACAGTTTCTCAGAGGGGATTGCCACAAAGTGCCCTGAGCAAATCCAGTTACTTTATACTAAAAATAACTCCTTCTAGTGCCCTGATTATGGCTGTTGGAGTTGATATGACCTTTTAGAATAACTTCAGAGTAACAAAAGCAAATAGTTCAAAGCGGGATCACACTGTGACTTTTTATGTCTCTTCTGAGCTCAACTGAATTCGTATTTTAGGCCACTGGTATAACATTGGATTAAGTAAAATCATCACCAGGTTTTTCTTAGTTTCCTTTCTTTCCCTGACGTTAATCGTGCTGTTGAGTTCCTAAAATAGGGCTTTGGGGGGAAAACACTTCCTGACTTCCTGAGATGTAGTAAATAAACTGGGAGTTGATGTAAAAACTAACATCTGTGAGATTCTCTCGAGCACTTACCAACGTGGCCTAATTTGGACCTCACAGCTATGCCCACGATGGCTGAGCTACGCCAGCTGAGTGCGTTCCAAGTCTCACCAAACCAATTTGTAAAGGAACTGTAAACGGACTTTTTTAAGAACTATTTTTAAATGAAAATTAAAATATCTGTGAAGCACGGTGTACACTAGAATCTAACCTCTGAATGCTCAGCAGTTTTCTAAGGTTAAAAGTGAGGCCAGCACAGAGCATCAAAATAATCTCTTGGCTACTGTCTCCTGCCTTGGAATCTCAACTGTTGGTGTTGAGGCATCTCAGGCCAGCTGAGCCCATGGCAGAACTTTGAATGCAAGAAAATAAAAATTTAGGGTATCAGAATTGGAGGCAGGGAGAATCGGCATGCACAGGGAACGAGGTATTGTTGGAAGCAACAAAAAGGGTTGCTAATCCTCTTGGCATAACGTGAGGGGTGAAATGAGCGGGAGTTTGCAACTTAAACTAATTGTCCAGAGAGGTTCAAGAAAAATAGTATTTTTATTTATGTCTGCTTTGGTTCCTCTTTAAATTGCCTAAAAACCCTTTCAGTAATGGTGCCGATAAGGGCTAAATAAGAGAAAAACTTTCAACCTAGGTAGATCTGCCCACATAATAACTTATGGAAACATGTTTATTTCCATTTTAAAATACGCCAGCGTGGGTCTGCTCTCCCCTTGGGGACAAAAGAATTCTGTTGCTGAAATTTATCCTCTGTTTAATTAGGATAATGTTCAGATCAGCAGTTTAACCACCAATAAATTAGACTAATAAATATTTAAATCAGTAATACTTGAAGTTCTTAAATGATATTGTATACTTCATTTCACAGAAAATAACATTAAATACCAAGAGGAATTTGCAGACACAGTGCAAAAGAAAATCTAGTCTAATCAGTTAATAAGGCCAATAAATTAATGTGCCATTTAAAGCCATAATCTTTCATTTTATCTCCTCCTGTTCTACCCTTGCAGCTTTTCTCCACATCACAGAGGGAAGGCAGAAATGTATTTTACCACCCGTAAGAGATTTTCATATTGGAAACTAGAATAGCTTTGAGTCTTGGCTCCGGCTTCTTTCGTTCTCTGACGCCGGCTCTGTTTAACCTGTGGCACTGTAATGGTAGCTACAGCGGGAAGCAGGCACAGGTGTCAAACCAATATTCCCTTTGCCGTTACCTTGGACAAAAACTTGTAGGGGCCTCTGGGCACGTTATTGTTTTGTTCAGAGGACAAAGAGTTGCACATTTTGTCATCTTGCAAGAGGGAGCCAACTTCCCTAAAACCACGCTGGTAAACATTCTGCAAGGGATCTCTGCACAGTGGTGGGGAGATACAGGAAGATAGAGACCAGCAGACCCAGGAAAATGCCATCTTCTCTCTAATGGCCGAGTTCACACCAGCTCTTCATTTCCTTCCTACACAGTGGCCAACGACGGGCTCAGATACTTCCTATCGATCGAATTCTTGGAGACGTTCACAGGGGAACACTTTTCTATTTGTGGTACTTAGATTTTAAAGGCCACTGAAGCAGCATCCATAAAGAAACAACATGGGGGGTGCTAGGATGAGAAAGCTGGTAAGAGAAAAAAAAAAAAAGATTATATTGTCTCCTGGACCTTATCTAGTTAAAAAGACTCCCAAAGACCAAAGGTTACATCAGCCCTATCTAGATGGCATTCGATTGACATGCTGAAATGTCACCATGGAAAGTTAATCAGTTCCAGCATACAGATTTTCAGACATTTCGTTCAGGAGTGGGAGGGAGAAGATGAATTTAGTCTCACCTGTGTGTCTATAAAAATGGTTTTTAAAAAAGGAAGGAGAATTTAGGGCATCATATAAAGGGTAAAGGAGTGAATTCTAGAACAAAGTCGAACTTCAGGAAAGTGCCGGTAACTTTTCACCACTCAGTGAGACGTCTCTTTTCCCTGGCCCTGCGACATGGCCCTGTAGTATTTTGGCAGTACATTTGATTGCTATACTGGGGATTAACAAATCCCTCCCGCGAATATCTTCTTATGCCTGTTGAATGGGCATGGGGCTTGTCATTATGTCCCCTCGAAATCACCTTCTCTCCTGAGGCGTTCAATTGTGCCTTGTTAAAAATGCATTTAACTGCCTGGTAAGAGCTTTCGTGTTGGAGGCTGGGATAGCATTGGGTCTTTGCTCTGGCTCTGCTGTTACTTTGTCTTTCCCCGCCAACTGCTTTCCATCCCTCTATTTCTTTTATGATTCTAAAGCCCTCATTTAAATCTGATTTCCTACCCTTTCAATGGTTTAAGTACAAGGAAAGAAACGATGAATATCAGGAAGATAAGTAGAAAAATACAGGTCTGACTTTCAGAAACTGCAAATGAGGGTGTTTAGACTCCAGCCCAATTTTCAAATTGCTTTGAAGAGGGCAGAGCCTTGGGACTCTTGAGCACTGTCCAATTTCACAGCCGTTCCCTTGCACACAAGCAGGCGCTCATATTGGATGCGAGGTGGGGGGCGAGGGGCGTGGTAGCAATCACGGGGCAGAGGAATGTGCAGAGCAGCACTGCGGCTTCCAAATTTCAAAGCCATTTCTGCCCAAATCCATATTCTCAGTGGTAGAAATGACCATTTCCTGCAGACTGTAATCTTCACAAAAGCAGGAGCAGGATCTGTCTTTTCTCATGAGTCTGTCCCTGGATAACTGTGCCTAACCCATAGTAGGAATCTACAAATATATGATGAATGAATGAATGAATTTGAGCCCTTACGGTAGCCAGTATTTTTAACATCAAAACAAATATTCTGTTGTAATTCTTTGTTTACATATTAGTTCTTCCTGTCGTACTGTGAGCCTCTAGGAGGAAGGGGCTGTGTCTCATACATTTCTGCAGTTTCTGTGGCTTCGGAGCCCAGCAGAGTTCCCAGCATCTAGTAGGTGTTCAGAAAGGATTTGCCAAGTGCTAGATCCGTGCATGGGTCAAGAAATGATTGAATGGGTCAGCGCCCATTCAAGTAAGCGTATTGTTTACATAGACACCGGAAGACACTGCTCCGGTTCTGAGCACCTTGCTCTTTTTCCCAGGTCCCCCAGGTCCCCCCGAGGCTGTGACCATAGATGAAATCACAGACACCACTGCTCAGCTCTCCTGGAGACCCGGGCCTGACAACCATAGCCCCGTCACCATGTATGTCATCCAAGCCAGGACTCCGTTCTCCGTGGGCTGGCAAGCAGTCAATACAGGTACCATGCCGGATGCTTGGTTCGGGGCCTTCTGGAACTCGGCATAATGCACAAAGCACTGTCGCAGATGCCAACGGACAGCTAGGTTCTCATTGAGACACAGCCATTAATGATACATTATGACCGTTTCCCAAACCTCAGCCCACTGGACTATCTTTCATTTAATATTTTTCTGGATATCAACTCACATTTGTTTTTTAACTCATCCTAAGCAATATCTGTGCAATGATGCATCTTGTGCTGGTTATATATTTTTTTCTTAACACATACTAAAAAATACATTAGATATAAAAATAAAATGCATCAATCTGTGTATTACCTAAAATCATCTATGTTTCACTGTGGTACATTTTGGGAAACCGTGGAACTTGCTAGACTACAATCTTTGTGAAGTTTATACACTGCTCTCAAGAACCTGTAACTAAGGACTGTAGAGAGCCTCTTGCTGCCTATTTTTTTAGATGGATAAATTTGGGGATAAAAAGATATGAGGGGGGTTTTTTAACCGATTTTACAGATGCAAGGTGGTTTTTTTAACCATTGTTAGCAACAGCATTTTCATCCTCTTCCTTTATTATATTTATACAGAACTTCCTATTTTTTTTTTTGAAAAGTTTCACAGTCATTTCTCTTTGGGTCTTAATTCTTATACCTTTCTCACTTCTGTCAATACCTCCAAATTGATTCATTGTTTAATTTAGATTTCATTTGGGGAAAAACTGGACAAACAAGTAATCATAAGCAAGATACACACTCCTCTAGACACTAACGCTTGGGTGTGTGGCTTTAATGTTTCGAAGGAGAAATAGATGGAGTGACATGCCCAGTTTTATGCAATACGTATGAATTGTGTTGATTGTAACAACCCCAATTTGTTTTATTCATTTTAGCTTATGGGTCCTCGGAAATGGGTTTCTGTGTTTCCTGCTGTAATAACTGACTTTCTGCTGAGTCACAGGAGTGCTTTAGGAAGGAAAGATGAGAAAAATATGGAAGTTAGGAGATGAATCCCAGTCCTAGCTGCTAATGAGCTGATCCCTATACATCTTCATTTTCCTCTTCTGTTAAATGAGCACGCTAAGAATTTGTTTGTGAACGAACATACTAATTTTACCTTGTTCGTGGGATAGTTGTAAGAATTAAACAGTGTGCCTGGCACTAAGTAATAAATGCTGAAAAACATGTTAGGTGATAGCAATAATGGTTACAGTCAAGTAGCTTTGGGTCTTGAGGACTTTGTGTCTTTTATGTTGTCGTCATCCGCTGGCATCTGATTTATTAGTTTAAGATACGTAGATGGTTCTGAGATGACCTCACTGTCGTGACTGTTTGTCATGACCACCCACACCGCCCTGCACACGATGATGATGATGGTGATGCTCCGCTCTTCCTAACGCCGTCTCTGCATTTGTTTTCTGAGAATCCTATGAAGCAGTCCTCTCCCCCGCCCCCGTCCTTTTGATGTCTTTCAGTCCCAGAGCTCATCGACGGGAAGACATTCACAGCGACCGTGGTGGGTTTGAACCCTTGGGTGGAGTACGAATTCCGCACGGTTGCTGCCAATGTGATTGGGATTGGGGAGCCCAGCCGTCCCTCAGAGAAACGGAGGACGGAAGAAGCCCGTGAGTAGCACCCAGGATACGGTCTGGTCATCAGGGAAAGGCTTTGACTTCTTGCTGCTCTTCAGCCCTGGCGAGGCTCTGTATTCGCACACCCTGCCCCTTAAATGATTATAACGATCAGAAATCAGGCCGGTAGAAGCTCAGCTTCACGGGCAATGAGTTTCGACCAAGAGTGAAGTTGTCTTCACTGGGTCCACTTATACGGCAGAGAACACACTGTGCTTGGCTCTCCCAAAAGCCAGCTCTTTCTTCATTGATTCATTTGTCACCAAGATGCCCCAACAGGATTTTTTTTAAAATACCCCACACTTCAAATAAAATCATCTCACAGAAAACACTAATGGCAAAGGATAACTTCTTCAGAAATGTTCACTAAGATTTTCTTAGGGTATAAACTGTTCCCAAAAGCCATGATTCAGAACATCCCGCTAATTCATACAAGACCAGTCAGCAATTTAGTACAGCCTTCTGCATACAAGGCTTGAGTGAGCACAGGGTGAGAATAACACATTTGTCTGAGTCAGTCGTAATTTTATTTCTCTAATGTAAAGCCAGAGGCCTACCTGTGTGGTCTTTGTAGAGTTCCCAGCTGTGGAGTGGCCAGTGTGTTGAAGGAATAGCAAAGTCTCTAAGCAAATGAGAGCTCTGACCCTATTCTCAGGGGAAAAAAAAGGAAATGGACCTAGATCTCTGTCACTGGATTTAACTAAGAGGGGACATCCCCAGTCACCAGCTACATACCCCAATGAGACATTTTTATATTGTCTGGAGTCTTTCAGTTCCATGATGATACCGTAGCTAATCCCATGCTTTCTCTTCCCCTTCCTGAACTGAAATTAATTCCTCTCAGCAGCTCTCGGAAGGAAGCTAGCGTAATTTCCCCTCTTTTACAGAGAAAACTGGGGATCAAAGAGGTTAAGCACAGTGATCCAGGGGTCAACCTGTGTCCTCCACTTCCTTCAACACCCAGCTCAAAACTCACCTTCCTCCAAGAAGCCATAGTCACCCCTGCTTTGAGCAGCCTGCTACTCCAGAACACCACTGCGCTTCTCCACGCTGTCTGTCCCCTGCTCTTGTTTGTTATCAGCCTCGCTCTGTGATCGTGGTATCTGTGCCCTCACCCGCCACCCAGACTGCACGCTCTGCAGGGGCGGAGTCTGCACCGCCTTCCCTTTCTGTACCACCGCGTGGTTAATAAATGTATCAGGACCAGAACCTCAGTCCTTTCCTCTTCCCAGGAGCCTCTCGGCCTCTAGGGATTGAGCTTCAGTTGTTCAGACATGTCAGGTAACACGTGTACCTTGTTGGATGGGACACAGGTAATGAGTAGCAATTTCCTTGGTACGTTCTACTTCCTCGAGCTGACGCTGTGGGCCCCTGGGCGACGGTGTTTCTAATCTCAAAGGACAAAGGTATACGCAGCGTACTTTGCGTCGCAGTGTTCATGGAAAGTGAGTCACCTCAGCCGGGCACCCGTCCTGACCCTCATTTGACCTTGCCATTTGACGTGACTTGTTTTTTGTCTCCCGCGCAGTCCCTGGAGTCACCCCAGCTAACGTCAGTGGCGGAGGAGGCAGCAAATCTGAACTGGTTATAACCTGGGAGGTAAATGAATCACAGAACAAAAGGGACATGCATCTGCCTGAGCTATTTTATTATTTTCCTCCGTGTTAAACATGGCCGGGAAGTTCCCTCCTCTGTATTTCACAGCTGGCGTCCGTTTGAGTGAGGACACTCCCTTTTCACGTAGCTAATGGTGGTGCTTGCCCATCAATTATGGAGGCAAGCTTTAATTCGCTTCATCACGGGAAAAACGGTCATGAAAGAGAAGACAACACAAGTAAAAATACATACATATATTAAAGAAGGCTAGCTCAGAGAAAACCAGTTTTTCTCTTCTTCCTGAATTGCCGCATCGCCAATTGATTTAAACGTCTGCCAGCAGCAGACTCAGTGTACTAGCGTGATTTCCTGGCAATTGACTTTGCTTCTGGAGCCCTCCTTTAGGAGCTATTTTTTTAAACAACCTGCAGGAAAGTCGGTCACCAATTTATTAAGTATTGACTTTGAGAGGAGGCTTTAGAAAAGGATTCTTGATGTTTTTTGAAAGAGTCGAGACAACAGCCATAGAAATTCAAATCTTTCATTTACCCAGAGCACGGCAATGAAAGAAAGCCCGCACCCCTCCGGCTGGACTCCTGCCTTCTGAGAGGGAGGATGTCGCCTGAGCCATAACGGCCTTTATTGCTTCAATTAGACCTTTTGTCTGTTTTGCTCTGGAGGGAGGAGATGTGTATTGGATGGCACGTGTCGGAAATGTTGGTTTTTAGGAGACCGATGTCCAGCTTCGTTCACAATCTTTCCCCGCTATTTTAGTTCAGAGCGTGCCCCATCAAAGAGCAGGCTCTGAACCACGGATCTTCATTCAGATCCTTAATCCTGCCGTCGGTCCAGCTCCACAGGAGTGTTGACGGTAGCCTGACCGCAAGCCCTAGATTTAAAAGACCCCTGACAAAACCCAAAATAAGATAAGTAGGGCAGAACATACACAAGAATGTTGAGGCTGGAGCGAAAAATTTCCACATTTAAGTCAATTAAATGTGTATTTAAATTAAAGTCATTTATTGTATCATTTATAAACTTAATTTAATAATTAAGTCAATTAAATACTGTGATTTCTGAAGTCCACCTCCCTTCCTCCCCAGACGGTCCCCGAGGAGTTACAAAATGGGAGAGGCTTTGGTTACGTGGTGGCCTTCCGGCCCTATGGCAAAATGATCTGGATGCTGACGGTGCTGGCCTCCGCCGATGCCTCCAGATACGTGTTCAGGAATGAGAGCGTCCGCCCCTTCTCGCCCTTTGAGGTGAAAGTGGGCGTCTTCAACAACAAAGGAGAAGGCCCCTTCAGCCCAATCACCGTGGTGTATTCTGCAGAAGAAGGTAGGAGTCATGCTGCCTCAACAGTTGATATTTCTTCAATTCTGAAATATTTTAGGAGGCATAATCAACTTAGCACTGTACATATAAATTGAAGGCATATCCTGATTTGAGAAAAGGCTAATGTAAAAAATTTGGTTCATTATCCACCACCAGTCTCTTGAAAAGACAAGCAACTCCTCTCTATATAAAAACATGTGGCTGTCCATTATTAATTCCATTGCTAAGGACCGGAATTGCGAGTACCCCGTAAGACCCTCGTATATGTATATGCATGTCATCATTACTTTTAAAAGGATTTTATTTCATGCCTTTAAGTGAATATCAAAACATGCCTCACATTTTATCTTACCATTTGTATTTTCATGAATCATATTGTACTTATAATTTATTCTAACTTATTAAAGAAAAGAGTAAGTCATGAAGCAATGTGATCGCATTCATTGTCATCCACACTGTCATTACGGTTAATGTTTCTGACATATTATTGCCACTTCTATGCTATGCCTGCTCTCAGGATGCCTCTCACACGGTGTTCGTTACTGTCAGAGTTCATCTATGTTGTTTTAAAGATGATGTTCACAATGAGACCGTATTCAAACATCTAAGGCTGGTCCCGGTGGCTCATGCCTGTAATCCTAGCACTCTGGGAGACTGAGGAGGGAGGGTCGCTTCAGCTCAGGAGTTAGAGACCAGCCTGAGCAAGACCAAGATGCCATCTCTACTAAAAACGTAGCTGGGCATGGTGACAGCGCCTGTAGTCTCAGCTACTCGGGAGGCTGAGGCAGGAGGATCACTTGAGCTCAGGAGTTTGAGGTTGTAGTGAGTTACGATGACGCCACTGCACTCTACCCAAGGCAACAGAGCAAGACTCTGTCTCAAAAAAAAAAAAATCTGAAAGTTGAGTCATTAATTTGGAGTCAGTGAAGATGCAAGAAATTCTTCTTCCCGAGTAGAGAAATGATCCCCTTAGATTCAGTAGTCCTCCATGATCTAGCCCCTGCTTCTGTCTGCACCAACACCTGATGCCCTTCCCTGCATACTCCATGCTCCAACAAATCCAAAGGATTTACAATGATCCAAACAAGCTTCAGCTCCTTGCATATGCTTCATCTTCTCCTAGGTGACAGTCCTAGTCACTGGATTAGGAAAATGAGAGAGATAAGGAAAAGGGGTGGTCAAGTGACTTGGCTAAAACTTAGGAGAGCTGGGTAACAGTTCAGTTCCACGTTGCGATCTGTATGAGCTTGGACAAGTATACACCCTCTGGGCCTCAGCATCTTTAGCTGCAAAGGAGAGGCTGGACTGATGCTTTCCAAATTTCAGTTATTTTTGCCAGATTCTGCCAGAGCTGTGTACCATTTGTATATGTTAACATTTTCCTTTCCTGGGTCTTTCTTAAAGAAAAATGTAGTTTAGCCATGTCATAAGCAATAAAATTCATGAAATGCTAATTAAGAAGGATCTGTGTTAAGGGAATTGCTGGCTGTGAAAATTCGGTGCTTAAACGTAAACAGTTCTGGGTTACTTATCTTCCACCCACCCCCAAGTTTTGAACCAAAAGACTCTGGACAAGTTTTCACAACCACCAGCCCTCAGCTGTTAATCACTGCTCTTCTGCAAAATGAAGGCTTGACTCACAGTCATTAAGGATGATTCTATAACCATGATTTTTTTGTACCTTGTGATGCCAGTATCTAGAAGCCTGTCCAGATACAGCTGATAGAGTAATAACTTTTTCCACATTTATCTGCAGAACCCACCAAACCACCAGCCAGCATCTTTGCCCGAAGTCTTTCTGCCACAGACATTGAAGTTTTCTGGGCCTCCCCACTGGAAAAGAACAGAAGACGCATACAAGGTTACGAGGTAGGCAAGAGATCCGTGCCTTGGGTCTGGCAAAGAGTCTGTACCCCTCAGTGAGGCCTCCAAGATACCCTCTGATGAGAAAAGACCCAGGCCTGGCTTCCAGCTGAGCATTTATGGAAGCATTGAACGTTCAGCTGTGAGACTACCCTTTCTCTGTGTTACACTCTAGAGGTATTTTTCAAAATACATGCAAGTCTGAGCATTTATGAGATGGTTGACAAAATTAGCTTTGACTTCTGATATGCCCAGGATCACTTGAGCTCAAAACAAATGTGGGGGAAAAAGGAAGAAATAACCAACAAGGGTTGTACCGATTTAGCATCTCACTAGGAAGCGAAGAAGAGAAAAGGGACCCTTCTTGCTGGGGATAACTTCATGGAACATACCAGGTTCTTTGTTCAGAAAGCTCTGCTTCATGAATTGGTATAGAAGACTAACTCTAGCATAAAAATCTGCATAAAAAAAATTACTACCCAGTGGCACTGGAAATATCCCCAGTGGGTGTGATTTCCAAGGTCTTT
Source organism: Lepilemur ruficaudatus (assembly GCA_963574885.1). Lineage (NCBI taxonomy): Eukaryota > Metazoa > Chordata > Mammalia > Primates > Lepilemuridae > Lepilemur > Lepilemur ruficaudatus. The sequence goes on from CAUYRT010019833.1 coordinate 17,177, forward strand.
CTTTTTATTTTCTCAGGTTAAATATTGGAGACACGAAGATAAGGAAGAAAATGCGAGAAAAATACGAACAGTTGGAAATCAGACATCAACAAAAATCACCAACTTAAAAGGCAGTGCACTGTATCACTTAGCTGTCAAGGCGTATAATTCCGCTGGGACAGGCCCCTCCAGCTCGACAGTCAACGTGACAACCAGGAAGCCACGTAAGGACAAACTGGCTCAGAAACATTTGGGGGATGCATCAGACATATCCCAAGTTCATCTTCTGTCCCCACCTCCCAATGATCATTTGCATACTAATTGGCAACATTATGTGGTTTCAAATTTCCCTTAACATTTTAACTGAACCTTTCTGAATACCATGCAAAATTCACTGCTCCGGAGGACAGAAAGATAAATGTTTTTCTCCTCGCTGGGAAGGGCTACTTCTCTTAGCTATAAATGTTAGGCGACCAACTGAATCTTTTTCCATTTGCAATGCTGTATCTCATCAGATTTTAGTGACCTTGAAGACACATATTAGTGCAATAGCCCATTAAATTGTCTCCACTCTCAAATTCTAGTAAGGAGATATTCCTCAGAATCCATCGAGACTTAATAATCTGTGACTTCGTATATCTTAATTTTTTTATAGCACCAAGTCAGCCCCCCGGAAACATCATATGGAATTCATCGGACTCCAAAATTATCCTGAATTGGGATCAAGTGAAGGCCTTGGATAATGAGTCGGAAGTAAAAGGATACAAAGTGGGTAATTTCTTCTTTGCAAAGACACCTAATCCTGCGTTAGTGGGGATAGTCTCTCACATGAATCACACGGTCGGTTTGTATCCTCACATTCTCTGATGCTTTGCCAGCCTCTGTAGGAGTCGCTGCCCCCAAAGTGGTTTGGTCTGAGTTTTATAAGTGGTCTATAGCAACCGGCCCACATTTAGACAATCACCTAAAAAAAAGGTTAGGCAAAAATCCTGAAGAACCGCTTTTTAAACATTTCTACTGTTAGCTTTGTTTTGATCTTATCTCGGTATTTTTTTAATCGATGATAGTAACTTCCCAATATTACTGATGATTAATAATTTTTGTTCATGTTTCTATAGTGTATATAGAAAAAGCAAATTTTTTCAGAAAATTTGTTTGCCTGATCCCATTGGCCTATCTTTAAAGAGAAAATGAAAAGAATGTGTGTATAGTCTGGTTGCCACAGTTAAAAGGGGTTATAAGTATCTTGACAAGGTTTTCAGCTACCTATTTCTGCCTAACAAACCACCCCAAAACTAGGGGCTGAAACGACAGTAACGTAGCGTGTTTCACGATTCTACAATCTGGACAGGGCCAAAATACGTAGTTTCTCAGGCTGACATGACTAAGATGCTTCTTCACACACTTCTGGCTTCTCACTTAGAATGATCGGCAGAACTGGAGGCTGGCCAGGGTCATTCTCTGCATGAGGCCTCTCCACGTGGGTAACTTGGGCTTCCTCACAATATGGCGATCTCAGAGTAGACAGACTTCTTACTTATGTGGTTGCTGGCTTCGAGAAGGAGAAGGCAGAAGCTGCCAGTCCTTTTAAAAGCTAAAGATGAAACTGTCTGTCGTGAGGCCAGCTCAGATTCAAAGGGAGAGGAAACGGATTCTGCCTCTCGGCGTGAGGAGCACCATGCTTCTGCAGACAGGGAAGGAACTGATCACAGCTATATTTATAGACGACAGCATGCACTGAGACGCCGTGACCAGGAGGTCGACAAATCTGCGAGGAATGAACGAAGGAACCAAGGTTATTTAGCTGGATAAACAAGTCTCAGAAGCATGATAACCACTTGCAAAATCTGAAGGGCTATTGTAAGGAGCGGCAAGCAGAATTGTTCCTCAAGGTTACAAGGAATACAAGTATGGCCAATGAGTGAAAAGGCTACACGGAGATATTTTGGCTCAGTTTTGCTTTCTAATAGCCAAAGCTCTTCAAAAATGGACTGTCAAGGAGAGATGGAGGGTTCTCCATCACTGCAAATAATCAGGCCTTAGCTGCATCACCCCCAAGGAGATCTTAGAAAAGGAAATATAATGTGGGTATTTAAATTATATGGCATTTTGTTCCCTCTCTAGCGCTAGAATGTTATGAGTAAATGACATTCAAAAAGCTTTTGAGAAACCATAATCGCTGGGCTATGTTAACAATGTTCTTGACCTTCAGTGGTTTTGTATTCAAAAGAAAAATGGTTTTTACAACTTCAATGAACTGTTATAGTTTTCATTATAAAAGGAAGATTATAAATCTGGGCATGGTGGCACATGCCTACAGAGTCCCAGTGACTGGGGAGGCTGAGGCAGGAGGATCACATGAACCCAGGAGTTTGAGTTCAGCCTGGGCAACATAGTGAGACCCTGTCTCTAAAAAAAATAAATAAATAAAATACAAAAACAAATAAAAGGAAGATTATAAAACCAAACCTGTGATTTTGAAAATGTTTTCAAATAGGAAACCTTGGAAGTCAAAATTTTCTGGAGTCTTGGGAACTGGTCTTTTATCTACCACAAAATAAATGAAAGGATTGCAAAGACGTGTACCCTAGATCACATGAGTGGCAGAAGCAGGCGGGTGGAAGCTATAGAAACAGCCAGCTAGAGAGTGTGCTGCTGTCAACACGCACCAGCTGCTACTGACTTCCTGCCTCCGTAGCCTGGTGAAAAAGTGGGCACAATGCCCCAGGTATGTCAACGTTTCAAAAGATGGCAGGAAAAAAAAATGGATTATTATGTAAAATTTTTCAATTTTTAAATGTTGGCAACTCCTCTAATTTTGTTTTGTTTTGCTTTTGAACAACATTTGAGGCAATGGAATACAGGCCAGATAAACTTGGTATGCAGTCTGAATTAAGCCTGTAGGCTGCCAGCTGGTGATATTTTCATGCAGAGCTGTTGAGGTGGCAGAGAGGTGGTGCTGTCAGGCACTGGTCAGAGGACACGGGATCGTTGGAACACAGTAGGTAGAGCAAGGGCTGGAATTGGGAGTTGATGTAGAAGGTGGGAGAGCCTTGGATAATGTACATAGAGAAACACTCAGAAGACCCTCCCTGCCATGGACTATTTTCCCTTCATCCTCATGGCACAGTGACTTGTATTCTATCAGCGGAGAAACATTCCCTAAGAACTCATCTGCAGAGCTTTCACTGGGTCCCTTTTAAAACCAAACTCTTCTGGGAAGATGATCATAATACAGGATAAAGAGATAGGAAATCCATATTTTGGTCCTCTATTATATATATGACTTTAGGTAAATCACTTAAACTCTCTAGGACTGCATTTACTTTTTTTTAAGTCAAAGGAGAAATTTCTAGTGTCTTTATTTTTCTCTGACCCTTGGCATATCTGTTCCTTCTTTCCTGGACTGCCACCCTATGTGTCCCAAGAAGCCACTCAGCTTTTAGGTCTCAGCATAGAAGCCTTCCCTGATGGCTAGAGCTCCTTCTAGTTACCAGATTTTAAAAAGTACTTTGTGTCCTTTTGGGTACTTGCTAATTAACTGATGACTTACTGTAAATCCCCAGACTGTGGGCTTCCAGGGGACCGGGCTTGAATTGTCACCATTATTTCTCCAGCCCAGGATATATTCCCTGTGGTCATATTGGAGTGGAAGTTCTATTAGAATGGAGATCTCACGTCCTAAACTCCTAGATCATTAACCTCTTGGTGTGAAACAGTGTGAAAGCGTCTATCTGATCAGTTTTGTCGATGATAAAACAGACATGGTGTTGTGTAAGTTGGAAGATGGATGAGGGAAGAGAAAACTAAAATGAAGAAAAGAAAGAAGGCTAGAATAAAGACAGACCCTTGCAACCTTGGATTTCCGACCCAGCTAACAGTGCCTGATCACCTTGACCTTGACTACCACAACAAGCAAAAGCAGATGGGATGTGGGAAAACTAATTTAACCAAACCAAGGGAGAGAGTAAAAAAATACAAGAGAAAAGTTTTTCCTCCCAGCTTCCAGTTACACCCAGTAGACCAGGAAGAGAAAGCACAATAAAAACACAGTAAGCTTTAGGAGTCCCTGGGAACTGCACAAGCTCATGGGCAAACCTTTAACTCAATTTTAAGCTCCTTTTCAAGCTGTTGCTAAAATAAAACTGATGGTCAGGGAGCTACCTGAAGCATTTCAGCAACCAGGCAAAACGTTAGCTTGGCCAGGGATCCTAGAGATCGCTTTACAGGTGCAAAAACAGAAGCCCTTCGGGTACAGTGACATGGAGTGCCTTCAGCTTTCTCAGGGGCAGGGATCAATAAAGCCGGTCTGCCTCAGCGAACTGTGTCTGAGAAACTATAGGCATTTTCAGAAGAAAGACTGAGTAACAATTATTATTTAGTTGCACTCCTGCCAAGAAGTGGCAGAGTCTCAGAGATTCACATGAGCTGGTCTGAGTAGCTCTGTTCCAAGAAGATCTATCTTACATTTACTACCTCCACGGACACTTTTGCAGACATCCAGAAGATTCGCTTGAGCAGCATAAAATCAGGCAGGATGTGTGTGGGAATAAAGCAGGTCAGGACAGACACAAGGGCATTTGACCTCCGAGGAAAGATCTGCTGGAATGCAGGCTCTGCCACTTGCTGGCCATGCAACCCTGGGCAATGGCTGAACATCTCCAGGTCTCAGGGTCTTATCTTTGAAATCAGAATAATAACAGTGCCTACTTTAAGAGAGCATCCATGTAAGCACTTAGAACATACAGTGTCCAGACATTTAATAATGGAAGTAGAAGCAGTCGATAATATTTGCTATTATTATTATTCCCACAAATCCATTCTTTCCACTTGTCTTCCACCCTGGCTTATATCAAATGCAAGCACAGCCTTCACGTCAATCAGAGGAACCAAGGGTTTGGTGTAAGTAAAGGTTTTCCAGGACTTTATTTAGGTCCCGCTGCAGTCCCTAGTATTACAAAACTGATAAGCAGTGCTGATAAAAGGGCTGCTTTTTCCTGGAAGTGTTTCCTTTGGATTTATATTTGAAACTAGTTGAATTCTCTGAGCTCTTGCAAGGACCAGAGGTAAATCAAAGAAGCAATTTATTCCTCAAAGCCAGCTGTGACCTTGCATCCCATCAGCCAGCCCATTCTCCTGGAGGGCCGTGATGAGAAGCTCTGACACTCCTGAATGTGCCCGAGGATTTATTCGTGCCTGATCATTAGCGAGGGGGTGCTGAGTCTGATACATCTGATGCGGAGGAGGGGGAGGACACTTATGAATCTTTCCACCTTAAGGAAATTGTGTTTTCCACCTTCTATTAGGGAGACATAAATTAAGGTGATGAAATGCCAGGGAACAAATGGGATCTAAACCATTTTAAGGGAATTTTATGAATTTCATTTGTGTTTGGTTTTGTCTTGAGATAGAAAAGTGACCTTATGTCCCGAACGTAAGCAGATCAGAATTTATACAGGATTTTAGGGAAGGATGAGCTAATCTTGTGGTTCTCAAGGCGTGATCCCTGGGCAGCCCAGATTTCTACCTGCTACACCAGTTAGCACCTGTTGTGACAACCAAAAATGTCTCCAGACATTGCCAAATACCTCCCTACGGGGTAAAATTTCTCCCCCACCCTTCCCACCCCTGTTGAGAACCACTGAGATAGAGCATCAGTATTTTGCAAGCACCCCAAGTGCTTCTAACAAGCAGTCAGGACAGAGAACCACTGGTCTCATGCAGTCCTATCCTTTTAATTGCCAGAGGAAACTGGAGGGTTAGCTGTAGTGGTTCTGTAGGTAAATGCACTTTCTGTAGATAAAAGTAGACACACTTTCCCAAGCCTGTATGCTTTGTTCCTGATTGGAGTTGATGCCAATCAGAGCAGGCAGTCCCAGAAGGGTGAATGTGTTTTCAGAAGAGCTAGTTGGCCACCTCATCAGAGGAATCACACCACAAACTCAAAACCCAGTGGGGGCCAAGGAGGAAAACAAAGATGTGTGAGTGGGACTGTTGGAAGCTCCAGACACTTGCAGGGTGACAGTGATTGACTCTTTCCTACGTGGCCTCTCAAAAAGGGATCCCAGTTGAAGGAAAGGGGAGGGGTGTTACTGCCCTTGCCTTTCAGAGATCTTCCTGTGCTGAAATGTCCTCTCTCTGAAAGATTCATGATGATAATAACCTTTTAGCTATTCTTGCCGTATGCTTCTTACCCTTGCCACGTATGTTTCTCTTACTCTCTTTAAGCCTTCGTAGGTCCCATTTCTTACATGCTTCCTTTGAGCCAGACCCTCAGCATGTTCCATCCTTGTGCAAGCCCGAAAATGCTCCAAAAGGGGGGTTATTGCTGTCCCCATTTTACAGATGACAGAAGTGAGGCTCAGAGGGGTGAAATACGTGGCCCACAGTTATGTGGTGGCCAAGTCTATTCTGATGCCAAAGCCCAGTGGGTAACTGAGCTCTGTGCATCCTTAAGGAGGTATTCACTTTTCCCATTTTATCAGGTGCGTCAACTGAGCCTCACGCTGCCCACTCCCCCGCTGTCGTATCCTTTTAAACTTTCCTCGTAATGAAATGGCAGCTGCAGACGCGGCCCTCACGGTAAACGAGCCTTCCAAATGCAAGCGGGCAGCCGGGCAACCTCAACGTCCCTGCCTTTAGCTGGTGCCCAGAGGTGAACGCAAACGAATGCTCCATCTTTGGGGCCTTTGTGAGAAGAGCAGGTGACATCTGTTCTTTCTGTCTTGGCAGGTCTTGTACAGATGGAACAGACAAAGCAGCACATCTGTCATCGAAACAAATAAAACATCGGTGGAGCTTTCTTTACCTTTCGATGAAGATTATATAATAGAAATCAAGCCATTCAGCGATGGAGGCGACGGCAGCAGCAGTGAACAGATTCGAATTCCAAAGATATCCAGTAAGAACGTCTTTTTTTCTCTGTTCCCCACCCCCCAGCTGTCTTATCTTATCAGCCTTCCAGATGGGTCACAGCTTGACATAAATTCAGCCCGGAAAAAAAAGACCTATAATAAAAATGGAGGCGACCACCTCTCTCCCTCAGACAACTAATGTTTGCCGATCACAGGCAGTTGCACTCAAAAAAAAAAAACCAGTGTGCCCTATTTTGACTGATTAACCTGTTGCCAATCAAAACTAAGGTTCAAGCAGCCCAAATCAGTCGCTCGGGTTTTTCCATGTTGACACATGTGGCTTGCATTGACATAACCCCCAAATTACAGCTTAGACAGTTCAAAGCATGACTCCGTCGGAGGAACGAGCGAAGGCATTCTTGGAAATGCCATAGCAGTTTGTCTCCAGTGAAACAATGTCGCTCCATGTCCCCAGCTGAAAATATTTGGAACGTGCTGTTTCTTTAGAATGCATGTACCTAACGTACGTGTACACGCGTATGTCTCTGTTAGCTTCACTTTCAAATATCATTGACGGATGTGTGGGAGTATTCCTTTTTGAGCTCATACGTTCAATCTGGTTTTCAAATACTATGTTTGTAAATGTCTCAGCAGCCTATTACCTTTCGCTCTTGTGTGTGATTCCATTTATTTAAAGAAAAAGCACAGAATAGGCAGATGGGTGGAGACAGAAATCAGGTTAGTGACGGGCAGTGAGTGCCTGGCCAGTTGCAGCTCCGTGGCTACCAGGTTTCCACCTGGGGTGATGAAAAATTCCTAGAACTAAATAGTGATGCTGGTTGTACGACACTGGGGTGACCTTAATGCCACTGAATCGCACACTTTAAGCTAGTTAAAATGGTGAATTTTATGTGTATTCTACCATAATAAACAAGAACGATTGTAGTTAGATATCTAAGTGTAGATTTTCGCTGGTCTTTGGCTTTAGCAGTCTAGAGATTAGTGGGAGCAGGGTAGCCTGGCGATAGAAATTTTCCAGCCATCGAAAATATCATCAAGAGATGATATTTTATAATCTGGGCAAAATCCTACCCACAGAGTCCTAAGGGTTAGCCCTGCGGTGAGCCTTTGCCGTCACATTATTTTTCAGGTGAGGAAAGGGCCTATCGTGCCTTGCTGGATACAAGTAAGAGTAAAGCACCCACTAAGCAATTTTAATTGCATCTACAAAATTCCAGTGCCTCACATCAGAAGAGAAAAATTTCCTTGGTCGTTTCCCCCTTATTCCAAATCGCCTTTTGTTCATGTGGGATTCAGTAGGCATGTGTTAATAATGCCAACAGACAGGCCTTCGGGTGCGGAACTGGGGCTGCACAGAGCCGGGCTTCAGAACTAAGGCATGATTTTCCAGTGTTTCTAGATGGAGTTTATATTTACTGCATCTTTTTTGCATATAAACACTAAAGCCATTTTTATCTTTTTAAGAAAACTGGGGAGAATTGGATTCTACGCTTCACCCAACAGGGGCTCTAACTTCTGTTGAAAAGGAGCCAGATTTATGGCGAGATGTGGAAGTCATCTCCAGGCCACAAACACACATGACTGGGGTTTAGTTATCTCACTGTGTTAAAAATCTGACTTCATACTTTCTTATTGCAAGTATTGGTTTTCTGACCGATTTCTGGTTTTATTTATTATTCATTATAAAAAATAGATTAAACAATGATATCGGTATAGTTACTAGCTGATAAGGATGTGACTATGAGCAAAATATGATCTCTTCCCTCGAGAGATTTTTCATTATGTGGGTCACAGAGATCTTACAATATTGAAGAACCCCCAAATGACACACGGTAACTTCTTACTATGAAAAATGTCGGACCCAGCTGGTCCGAGTGCCGTGGTCTTTACAACTAATTGATCACAATCAGTTACAGATTTCTTTGTTCCTTCTCCACTCCCACTGCTTCACTTGGCTAGCCTTGAAATAAAAAAAAAAAGAAAGAAAGAAAAAGAAAAATGTAGGACCCATAAGAAAAAGTTTAAAAAGGATTGAGATTCTTTTGTTTGGAGAAAAGGGGTATATTTAGACAGACGTGGGTTTGAACCCCAATCCAGCTATTTACTTAGAAAAGTTACCTTACTTCTCTGGGCCCAGATCTCATCTGTTAAATGGGGCAATAGCAATAGCTGGCCGCCATCCAGTTTTTGCAAGATTTAAGTGTCTATAGGTCTGTGCCCAGCACAAAGGTAGAGCTCAAAAGGGAGTAGCAATTTTCATTTTGTTGCATTACCAATGTATTTGTCAGTGTTGTTATTAGTCATATTGAAGTTTCCTCTCACGTTAGATGTGGACATTCTCGTTTGACAAATGCTTTAACAGAGGTGCGGGGAGGGATGTCCCGTGCCCTGCTTCCAGGTTCACAGCTGGGTAGTAATAGAACCGATATGGAAAAGGCGTTAAGAGATAATCATTTCTAGTAGAAGCCAGGCAGTTCTGCTGTTTCATTGGCCTGTCTTCCCTTTGTAGCCAGGATGAGGCTGTTCTGAGTGAATTTTTTCTCTCTTTTCAGATGCCTACGCGAGAGGGTCCGGGGCTTCCACTTCGAACGCGTGTACGCTGTCAGCCATCAGTACGATCATGATCTCCCTCACAGCTAGGTCCAGTTTATGACAAAAGTTATCTAAAGGACTTGCTGTTTATAATATAAGCAACATTTAGCTAGTTGTTTTGAAGACACCCAGTACTAAGTAATATTGTTGTTCGAGTACATCTTATTACCGGAAAAAAAAAATGTTTTTTGCTTCTTTAGGAATGGCATTATACAGTACTTCCTCAAAGCAAATCTAGCTTTGTCTGAAGGTTCCTTGGAAACTCTGCAATGCACTGAAGACATCTGTAATATGATGTTACCAAAGCAGTTTACATATGTCCTTATATGCATATTTTTTATTATATATTTAGTGTTTTATAGAATTTTTTAAAGTTAACATATAATGTAGATATTAATTTTTTCCTCTGCTGTAAAATGCTATGGGCAACACAACCATGCAATTATAATTTGGAAATATTTCCTTTAGAAACAGAGTTTGGAACTCACCTTGGTTAATAAGTTGCAAATTACTTGTACAGTTTTATGAGGATCTAGTGGCAGAACAGCTGGAGATTTGGTCTGTAACTCAAGGCTGCCGTACGCAGATTACTCTTTGAATGGTTAATGCATTTCGACACGTCCAATATGTTTTCCCACCCCATTGTGAATTCTGTTGTTCAACACAACCTGAGATGGTTTCAGGAATGGCTGCAATCTCAGAAACTAAATTGACTGCCCAAGAGGCATCTTGTGCAATACTCCCATCCCTGAATTTAGCATTGTACAGTAAGACTTTCTTTTCACTCAGCTAAGTTAGCCTTGTCTTTGTAGTAGCATTATCTTAGACCTTAAATTTGAAGTTACATATCCTGTAACATAGACCAAAAGTTACTGTAGTCAATCAAGTCTTTCAAAGGATACAAGATAATTTTACTATCTTTAAATGTATCTGTTTTGAATGTAAATTTTAAAAAAAAGAATTCTCTGTCAATAGAGTCATAATTTCTTTATGAAATTTCTTATATATAATATGTGTATCTCTGTAATAATAGAGCCCTTCTTTTGAATCAAAATTACGTATGGAGTTTGGAAGATTTCTCCTATTTTAGCAAATAGTTGCCGCAAAGACTTTTTCATATGACTCTATAAGAGATCTTTAGTACAATTGTATGGTATCTTGATGATTCTCCTGTTTTGCAATAGGTAGCCTGGTTGCTTTATAAGCTTTACCTTCTAAGTCTTTAAATCACACATTGGAAAATGACAATATCAACAAATCCGTATTCTTATGAAAAGAACTATTTGTTATGATGGGGAGGTTTTGTAAGCTGATACTAGTGGAACAGTAATATAAAAAGGCAATGAAATTTTCTATAAAAATTTTCATGTGTAAACACGCTGCCACCTTTTCTTCTTTCTCGGAGAGCTCAAATTTGCCTGTGATTTGTCATTTTTGCTTACAAAAAATATAACTTAACTTTTCAACCTTCTAGTTATATTTATCCAATAAAGTCATAATCAGGATTCCATTTGTGTGCAAATTAGGGTGGTAACCGGAAAAAAATATTGTCAGTATTTCAAGCTGTGTTCCTTTCTTAGTTTGATATGGTTACTTCTATGTTAAAATAAAATAAAATTTAAAATCACACACACAAAAAAAAATCAACAAAATAATAAAATGACTGAAAAAAAAAAGATGACACCCCAGGTAGCCCCCAGCCCCAGTGTAAATGACATTTACCAGTGATCTAGCATATGTAATCTTTTTTTTAAAGGTATTGTTAATAAATATTCTGTCATTTGTAAAGATACTTGTCTTTTGGGAGCATTTTTCCTGCCTGCCTGTCAGGGAATTTGTTAGCTCACCTTTGTGCTAGTTATAATTTGGGGTCATAGTGGGACTCAAAAGTCTCTGGCCATGACCCAAAAAAGCTAGACAGCCCAGAGCTATTGCTTTGGAATTGACAACCCTGCAGACATCATTTCAAATCCTCTTTGGAAGTAGAGAGGGTCAGACTCCACAAATAAACGTCCTAAGATCAGACTTGAATATTTTCTCTTGATTAGCTAAGTCTTTTGTATATTTAATCGAAGTGTATCTGTTGATTCCCTCACTCCCACTGCTAAAAGGATAAGACCTAAACTTGAGCATTGAAGGCTCTTCTTAATCTAAAGCAACTTAACTTTGCTTCCAGCCATGCTGAGCGCTCCCTGGCCCCTGAACACTGCTTGCTTTTGGTCTCACCTCTGTGCCTTTTGGTCTTATGGCTGCTCCTTCCTGACATGCCCCCCCCCACACACTCTTCTCTCCGACTCAGATCCCGACTGTCCTAGGGTAGCCCCTGCCCCAGCTTCTCTGTGAAGTCTTCCCACATGTCGGTCTTCTGTGACATCCTTCCTCTGAATTAGCTGCAACCCCTATCAATACCGCTCACTTAGTAATTAATCAGGTATGACCTTTGGAAATCTCTTGTACTGTTATCTTGCATTTTAATTTAACTCCTGTATTGTTACTTACTTTTCCTTGTATGTATGCCTTGTCTTCCCAACTAGATTGTAAGCTCCTTGAGGGCAGGGACTTTGGTCTTATCTTCCATGTACTCTCCATAGTGCCTAGCACAGTGCCTTGCAATAAATACTCATTGATGAATTGATCGAAGGGGTCTTTGAAGTAGCATTTTGCATCAGTTGCCCACCTGTGTGCCATAGCAAACCAACCAGGGAAGACTGTGTCACTGCTCCTGTGATGTGGTGGAAAGCGTTACAAGGCCCGGCTTCTAACTTTTTGACTTGAAGAAGTCCTTTAACCGCTCAGCTTCATCATCTGATAAATGAGGTCCTGGTTTAGCTGAGTCTGACTGAAGATAATTTAGAAAGTGCCCCATGGTCACCTTCACTGAAACTCGTCTTATGTGTTGGCTTCTGTGGTTGTCGCAGGCAGTGTCCACTGGTTGGAAGCAACAGAAACAACTCTGGCTAACTTGAGCAAACAGAAAGGAATTAACTAGAATGACACAGGTTAGATCGATGAGCCAAGGAAACACTGAAGGAAGGGCCAAACTTTGGTGAGAATAGGAACCAGGCCACTCTCATGGTCCAGACTGCAAGAACTTCAGAATGTCTTTTTGGGGTCCTGTTGTGGGAATGAATCGGCTTTGTGTCCAATTCTGATGCCACTCTGCTCAATATCCGAATTCCTGGGGAAGTGTCCGATCAGCCCAATTTGGGCCACACAGCCAGAGCACCTGGATCACACTAAGCCTGCACTCCTAGGGGAGGGATAATTTGTTAAGAGAAAATTGAGAGGATGTTTCCAGAAGGTGAGAGCGTAAGTGCTGGCTGAGTCTAAGCAATAGAGTGTCTATGGTTAGCCATCCAAGGAGATGTTCCCAGGCCCCAAGCTGAAGTAATACACTCTAGTGGAAAGTCTTGCTGCTTTAGAGATTTTTTTCCTGAAAGAGGAGCACTGGGAAAATTTGCTTTGCTTATTTAACCTTTTCAAGTACTTACTCTTATCCTCTTTGTGTGTGTAATACACCTGTGATTTAACTGTATAAAAGGAAATTCTATTCTCCCAGATAAATGGATTCTGCCAGTGTATCTAGTTTCTATAGAGCCCACGGAGCCTATGCACAAAGCAACACCTTTCCATGGCGGCAGGAGACATGGAAGACAAACTTCTTTTCTCAGGTAAGCTTTGAATTCTTCCAGCCTGTGAGGTGGGAGGTGCCATAAACCTGAATCTTGAGTTATTTCTACCACCCACATTGTGGTTGCTCACAACTGGGAGGTGATGTTAATAACCTTTTCCGGTCTCTCCCACCATCTTACCTTACCACAAATACGCTCAAAGAATGTGGAGTTATAAAAAGTATATAAATAGCACATAATTAGCTACTAAAATGTCATGTAACTTTTAAAGTGATTTAATGTGATGTAATCAACCAACAGGTGATTTTTGCACACCGTATTGGATTACCTTGTTCTCCATTAACGCAGATAATCAAGAATTGACTGGATTTTCCTGATGTTGCAATTAGAACAATGTTCTGGCTAAAATAGTTATATGGCCAACCATAGTGATTTAGGGGCAAGCCTTTAAAATCAAGGATTTATAGTCAATCTCTGGGCATATCCAAAATTATTCCATTACAAAATGCTGGACACGGAAGCCCTACAAAGGCAGTTTAGTACAGAGGCTAAGAGTGTGGATTCTGGAGTTTGGCTGGGATGCATTCTGACAGTTGGTGCTTACTAGGTAAAAGTTTGTGAAGCTCTGCAAACATTAGTGATTTTTTTATCATCAGTTCTTGTTGTTTTTTTTCTCAAGGGACTTCGGAACTATGGATGTAGAATGTTGATGCCTCCTGTCACCAAAATGAGTTGAATTCAACTAGCACATCCATTATCACTTTTTATTTACATTATGTAATTATTTTAATAACACTATAGACTGTTTACTAAACTAACTATTGATGTGAATGTTAATATAGAAGAATTTAGCAGTGGGTTCTTCATTCAGATGCCAGGTTTTCCACAAAGCTTCCCTCAGTTTCCCCAGCCGGTAGCGACCTCTCGTTTCTCTGACCTCCAAGGCACGGGATCAGTACCCGCACGTGTCAGTTATCCCTCTGTGCCCGGTATGTACATTGTTTTAGTTTGTGTCTTCTTCCCTCCAGTAGACAGAGAGCAAGCACCTCAGGGGTAGAGTCTGGGCGTGGTTCCTGACTGTGCTATCCCAGCCCGTATCCCCCCGTCCCAGACCTAGAGGGAGGAGAAGGCGCCATTTCATTTGACCCCCAGCCCCCGCCACAGCGTGACAGCCACAGGCAAGTCAGGCTGCCTGGTCTGCAAGGAGACCCCCCTCCCCTTGTGCTAATGGGCCACGCAGATTCAATGTTCCAACCCCACAACCCAAGTGTAACCCACAATACTGAACGGGACTCACCGTTTAAACAAAATTGGCCTCTAGCCTGCGTCACCAACAGTTGGGGGCAGGTGTAGATGATCAGAGCCCAGGTAATCACACGGAGAAAGCTTTTGTTAAAAAAGGGTCAACCATATGATAGATCTGAGAGTCTGGAAACGGCAAGGTGGAGGTACTTAAACACGGCTGTCGTGAAATGTGGTACCTCCAATCTCTGTACACGGGGTTTTCGACACATTCTTACCAGTTATTACGAATAGCACAAACTACACCAGAAAATATATGTGTCTTAGGATTTTAGCTAACAAAGAGTAATATCTTTAATTTGGTTTTATAGGTTTCAAAGGGCTCTTCACACTATGAAGCAGGAGACACAGGTTTTATTCCTTCTTCATTGATGAAATGAAGGCAAAGAGGTTTGATACAAGAAGCCCAAAGTAACATAGACAACTGGAAAGTCAGGACTAGAATGTGTAACTCTTAATCGAGTGCATTTCAACACCTGGAAATAAGTATTTAACGAGAGAAAGGACAGGATAGAGCAAGGAACTAGACGTCAGAGAACTAGGATGAGGGAACATTGCAGGGCACTGAGGAGGCGAGAGGAAAAGAATGAGGAAGGAGGGTGGACATCTGAGGGTCAGATGCGGGAAGTGGGAAGCTCTGAGTGATGGCCAGGCCCAGGGCACGGCCGTCTGGAGGGCTGGGCGAGGATAAGGCCCCCGGCGCTGGCTACTCAGCAAAGGACTACATTGGCTATCCTCTCTGCTCCAGGCACTGATCTAGGCACAGGGGAATGATGTGGCATCCAGATGTGGGTGAGGAAGCCAAGGGACCCGTGACCAGGATTTTGTCACAGTCCCGAGAAATGCAGTGATGGTAATAGGCAACAGGGGTGACGCTTAGAGAATGTGCCTTCTCAGCGCGAATCAACCCGGCGATTCAGTGACTGTTTATTATTTCTATTTCATACACGGAAAACTGAGGCTGAGAGGTTCAGAGATTTGTCCCTGGTCATACAGCTGACCACAGAGGCCAGGAATTCAGATGCTGGTGGCTTGGCTTCAGGGCCCCTCCAAAACATTAGCTGTCTCTACCTACAGACAGATAGATGACCAACACACAAACAATAGGTAAGATGTAGACAGATACTGGTTCCCATGTAGCAACAAGAAAGGCAGGCAGTAGTGAGCTTCCATGGAAGTTGTACACAAGTTGTTGAAAAGTGCCCATGGCCATGGGCCGAGCTCCCCAGTGTGGGATTCCTGCGGGGTTGGGGGGGGCCCACAGGGCTCCAGCGCCTTCACTTCTGTGCTCCGAAGCGTCCCAGCCTGGCTGCTGCTCTTTCCTCTTTCCGTGACTGCAAATGTTGCTTTTTGCTTGTCTGTCGTATTTGACTTCAGGTGTCTCAGAGATGGTTCTTCAAACTTGGGCTAGCCTACACGGTGACAGTTTCCAGACAAAATTCAAGAGGGCCCGTGAAACTTGGATTCAGATTTTAAAAAATATGCTTTTTTAGTATAAATATGGCCCCTGCAATATTCATCTGAAATTCAAATGTAACTGGGCCTGCTCTATTTTCATTTGCTAAATCCGGTAACCTGACACAGGCAGGAAGATGCACCCCCACCGAGGAAATTAATTTCTAATTCGAGATTCCAGGGGCCTGCTGGCCTGATGTCAGATCTCTGAAGTCGGTGGCTCTGAGGATGAGGCGTGAGGTTTGTTGTTTTGAGTTCTGTTTGGTTTGCTGAACTCTTCTTCCAATGGCGTGAGAATGGCGTGTGTGTGTGTGTGTGTGTGTGTGTGTGTGTGTGTGTGTTTCCGGAGAGCCAGGACTGGTGGCTGAGTTTCCTCTTAGAGCTGGCAGCAAAGAATGTTAAGACAAAGGCCCAGATTCTGTGGCAAGGAGGTGAAAAGTGGGGGGCAGGGGCAGGGAGGAATTCCAGAAATATTTGAAAAGTTATGCAAATAGGCTTGTTGCTAAGAACATAAGCCATAACACAGCTAATTTGAAAAATACGTAATTGATGCACCCTTTATTAAGACCAAATGTCTGAGACCAAATAACGGGCCCTTTGAATCAGCCCAGCGATTCCTCCTGAATTTAGTGGTTAACAAAAAAGCTGTCGAGTGCTTGCTATGCGTTAAGCCCTGTGCTGGGCACGGTGCGGGGGTGGGGGGGTGGGGGGGACTGAGATAAACAGGATTAAGGCCGCCCTCCCATGGTTCTCTGGAGCAGACAGACACATAGGCTTATTTGAAAGGTGGTGTGTGAAGTGTGGACAGATGAAAGTATAAACAGAACACTGGGTCTGGGTTGCTTGCAAACCAGCTCACGACAAGGTTAAAGTTCAGTCAAACACAATAAATATTTGCACCACTGATCCCCCAGTAGAATGATTTTTATTGATTAAACACAATTGTTATTTTTCTCAAACTGGTTGCTTTTCTGATTAAAAACAAACAAACTAACAACACACCCAAATGTGACATATATTTTAATCCACTAAGCTCTGTACTGGTAAATAGTATAGTGGCCCTCTGGCCAAATCCAGCTTAATGCCCATTTTTTGTAAATAAAGATTTATTGGCACACAGCCATGCTCACTTACGTACTGTCTGTGGCTATTTATGCTACCGTGGCAGAGCTGAGTAGCTGCAATGGAGACCACGTGGGCCTCAAAGCCGACAATATTGACTATCTGGCCCTTTAAGAAGCTTGCTGACCTTTAAACTATGACGCCAGTGCTTTATTGCGAATTTCTTTCCTCCAGTTTTCAACCTCAGGTTTGTTGTAGCCTTTCACTCTGTCACCTGGCAGGGACAAATCTTGGCTTGTGATTTTAATAAATGAAACAGATCCAATAACACACCTTCAGGTTGAAAAGAGCCCACTGGAACTTTAAAATAACGCCCGCGGGCCACGTGGGCTCCTTAGCGTTGCTCCTGGCAACCAGCGCGTGCACGGAGGGCCCGAGGGTGCTAGGAGGCCCCTGCCTAGCGGGGCAGGTGCTCAGAAGGAAGCTTGGAGGAGCCCAGCTGTTTGGTGGCCGCTGAGGTCGCGGGGGTGTTTCTGAAGCCAGCATCGCACCAACTGTGAGTTCTTATTACTTGGTTATTTTAAGCTCCAGTGATGAGTTAATTTCTGTTATAATCGCACAGCTTTATTAAATGAGTCTACCAGTTAGAGCGCAGCTCTGCAGTGTCCAAGCTGAATATTCTGGAATATATTTAAGAAGGTCACCGTCTTTCTTTGTCAGGCTATGTTCAGCCAGCACCCAGTTGCTACTTACGTGCACCAAGGTAAATGAGACCTCCGAGTGTTTACACTTAAGTGAGACAGAACATTTTTAAAGAGTATAGTAACTGACGGAGTTCAACATACAGTACCTGGGGGACGTAGGGGGACATTGAACTCAAACTGGAAGTTGAGGGGAGACTTTGAGGTCACAGAGAATGCAGATTTAGGAGATCAATTGTCAACAAGGTGAAGAAAAGGTTGAAAGGGATGTTTTTCCAGCAGAGAGAGTTTAAGCAGAGTCGTGGGGGGATGAGACCACCTGGTGCTTGCAGAGAAGCGATCAGCACGTGGATCATATCAACAGAGGTAGCAGCATTGGAGGCGTGGCTGGAGAGCTACTGAGGAGTGAGTCATAGTCGACTTTGTTTAAAAGGAGCTTTAGTTTGAAGGTGATGGGGAGCTACATAAGGATTTTGGACAGGGGTGATACCGGCAGATGTGCCTTTTATCTAGATCCTTCAGAAGGAGGCCAGGAGATCAGTGCAGAGGCTACTGCACCAGTCCTAGCGGAGAGTGGCTGAAGACAATAGTGGCGACAGAGGATGGGAGTATTTAGGAATATTTAGGGGAAAAATTGAGAAATGTACCCCCCTTCAATTTGCAGACTTAGACAATTCGCTGTCGTTTATGTTAAACACGTCTCATTCTGAGCCCCATTTATATTCATGTCTATTCCCCAAAGCACAGGGATACTGGGAAAAAGAAAAAGGACTGTCTTTTAGTTCAATATAGAATCGAAAGTAAGAAATGGTTTCCAAAAGCTTCGTAGCCGGGAGCTCAATTTGTAGGACGCAGAAGCAGGAGCAGCTACGGAGTCATTGTCAGGAAGATCCTCAGGCTAACGCTAAGCCCTATTCTAATTAGGTTTCTCACCTTTGCTCCTGCCATGAAAGATTGTTTTCGGTTCTCTGTTCTCACTTCCAGATATCGACTTTTTTTTTAACAAATTAGCACCTAAGGTTTATTAATTCCTCCAACAGATGGTCCTGACACATACAAGTCTCGCCAGGAAAACGTTTGGATTTTTAATCAGGGTGTTTTTTGCCCAAGTGGATTCTTCCCCAGCCTGCACGCGTACCGGAGGCCTAAGGCATCGCAGTGAGGCTCGGGTGGCTGAGCCGTTGGCAAATGTGACCTTGACCCTCCAGCCTCCCCGACGGGCCCCCGCGCTGCAGGCAGTAGATTCCAAATGCCAAGGAAAGAGACTGGGCTGAAATCCTTGTTGGAAAGGGTATCTTGGAGAAGCATGTGTGTTCTGATTGCGTGGCTATGGTGGCTAGGAAGGCTGGAAGAGGAGGGTGACCCTTCACACTCTCCTGGTGGGAGGTGGGGAGAGTCAGGAGCCAGCAGCCTGCCTCAGTTTACCTCGACCTGCTGACGAGGGTGTTTCCCGCTAAGCGAACGTTCAAACTCTCTGAGTTGCCATGACAAGGCTAGTGAGAACCGCATAGGCTGCTCAGAATGAGCCGCTTCTGAATCCTGACCGCTCTTAAACAGCAAGTGTGACACATAACAGCTTAGCCGCGTTGTCAGCAGAAAGAGATCAAGCGACCGCGTCCTGACGGTCAGGCACCCGTGTCTCCTGTTACTCCCAATCACGTTCTCAGCAGACACCGTCTTCCTCGCCAGGGTGTTATTGTCAGCCTTGATGATCTCTGCTGAGTACTGTTGCGTTCCAGCCGTAAGCCACCTGCCGTGCCAGGGCTGGCGGAGGCTTTAAGAGGGTCCGATAAGCACTTACACATTTTCTGAGGTCAGGCATGGTCGTAGACACCGCAGATAAAAAGGTGCATTTCCCGTGAGCTCCATCCTCTTGGTGCTCATGGTCTATACTGGCACTTCTCACTATGCGACAGCTCCAGGGTGGGGGTGGGGCCCAGGATGAGAACCCGGGATCCACCAACCCCACTTTTGAAGGCTTTGTGGAAGAGGTGACGTTGGATATAGGATCCCTGCCAAAAATGAGTCTGAGTTGCACAAGCCAAGAAGGGAGGAAGAAGTTCACATTCCACCAGGGAGGCCACCTGGGCTACTTCGTGTTGCCCCTGACACTCACCCAGGCCCAGATGACAGCGCCAGCTCAGGGCAGGGCGGCAAGGAGCTCTGCAGAGCGCAGGTGATGGCTGGCTGCTGAGGTCAAGGGAGGCATCTCTGAACTGAGCACCGCACCAAACAATGAGGAACTGGCCACCCTTAGGGCACTGCCTTCTTCTGTCCCAGCCCCCTAGGCGGAGGTGGCTCCCACAGAGCTGGATTTCAGGCAGGGAGCTCTAAGTCCCCTGGGGGGCAGGGGTGTTGGCAGGCCTTTTCTACCACTCACTCCCTCAGTAGTTGGTTTTCAAATTTTGACATTCATAAGAACTGCCCAGAGCAGCAGTTTTCACAGTGAGGTCCTAGGACCCGCAGCATCAGCATCTCCTGGGAACTTGTTAGAAATGCAGATTCTCGGGCCCCACCCAGGCCTGTTCAATCAGAGACTGAGGCTGGGGCCCGCTCCCCTGTGTTTTAACGAGCCCCCCAGGTGCCTCCGAAGCTGACCTAAGGTGTCCACTGACAACGCCGTTCCCAGAGACTCTGGATCAGTTGGACGATCAGACATTCTGCTGATTATTGCAGCATCTTTGCGGGCCTTGCCTTCTAGGCCACACCCCTAAGCCAGCCTCGGCCTCTCCCTCGCTCTCCCCTCCACATTACTGAGGTCACCTGGGCCTGGTATTCAACTCCTCACTATGCTATTTCCTGTCTGACAACCTCTCTGCACCTCAGTGACCGCATCTGTAAAATGAGGGCAATGATACAGATTACTGTAAGATAACATGGGCTCATCGAGATTAGAGATGATGTCTGAAGTATTGCATAAGACACGCTGGCACTTGGGAAACAACCAGTAACTGACAGCTGTCACTGCTGCTGTGCCTGTCATTCAGGGCCCAATTCTGCTAGTAACAGTGGGTGGTTATAGGTTAATCAGAAAAAAACAGCCCCTGGAGGTGTATGGTGGTCCATGTGTCCCTATTGTTGGGTCAAAATGGGCTAACCTAACTCCAGAAAGCACGTAAGAGTGCCACGGTGGGGGTTCTGAGCACTGTCACCTCCTGTCCCTGTCTACAGCTTCTTGACCCAGGGCCAAGCACTAGGTGGGCCCCTTCAGCTTCCTCCTGCCCATCTCTGCCCAGGACTTACCTGTCCTTGGTTCCATTCATTGCCCACCACAAAGGCCTCCAATCTGGCTGCCGACTCATATGTGAAGATGTTAGGAGGAAGAGTTTCTCTACCTATGGGGACGTTTGGCGGCTGCTGGAACCCTCCCAAATTTAAGAGATCAGGGTCCACCTATTGCTACTTGACCAGCAAGTTGCTCTGAAATCTTGGGCAGCAAATCTCTCGTCTGAAAGTTCCTTCTTGACCCCGCGATCCCTTTCACGACTGAATTCTGCTCAATTCCATTCTCAGTATATTTTCAGAATGTCAAGGCTTTCTTCAAGAATGTGATCTTTGGACAAAACCCTGTTCCATCTTTTAATACGGGGTGATGTCTTAGCTCTTTAGGTTGTAAATGAGTTTGCCTCATATCATGCTCCCTCGACCAGGCCTCTGGAACTTGAGATAATCTCTCTCTCTCTTTCTCATATACCCATACTACTTCAAAGAAAAGTATTCTAGAACCCAGGAAAAAGAGAAAGGCCCCGTGAATTTGTGGCTCCCGCTTGCCATGGGAAAGGTAGTCTTGAATCCAAGTTCATGATCACCCTAGGCAGGTGCAGAGCACTTTCTTCCTGAGATTTCAGCTGAGTGCCACCGTTGGCAGCTTCAGCAGCCAAATTGCCACTGCCAGAAGTAAACATAGCTGGATAGCAGTCTTAAACACTGTCTCTTGTGCAAAAAAGTTTGAGGTAAGTTGCGCAAATCACGAAGATTGGCAGGTGCAGAGGTGCTACCCTGTACAGCGCAGGGAGAACACACATGGCCGAATGCTCCCATGAATCAACCCCCTTGCTGTGGGGAGAGTTTGATGAAATGCGTCTCATCAAAAGAGATACAAGACCAGTGTTTCTTGACGCATTGCCTTGCAGCTAAACTGAGGATTCAGTAAATTCTCAATGCCTCTTAGCCGAGAAACAGCAGTCCCTATTTTTCTGCCCACTGTGGCCCGCCTGTGTGAGTTCATCTGAGAATGCCACGGTGAGAGTCAGAACACAGAATCTTCCAGAGTCTCAAATCCAGGTTCCTCCACGTAACTTACGACTTCAGTTTCTGTCTCAGCGGACCCAGCTTTCTGCAAAACACGTCATCTTTTCTTAGATATCCGTTAGAGAATTTTTTCTTTGAATTCTTTACAATTAGTTTTAAGGCTGTTTTTAAAATAAAAACAGTAAATGTTCACTGAAGAAAATGTGGAAAATCAAATGGAAAGAAGCAGAAAAAAAAAAATCTACCCATAAACCTGTCTCCCAGACACAGCCCACTGCTTCTCCACGGCTATTTTTTAGGCATAGAGTATTCTTTGCACTTACATGAAGTCACGGACACACAGCCTGATAAATTGATTTCTTTCTCTGTAACATCCCATAATATTTTCAATTATGTTGTATGTACTTTGGCTACATAGTTCTTAATAGCACCGTCATATTTCATCCATAGTTTGCTGTAGTATTCCCCTACATTAGGGCAACTCAGCCCAATTTTGGCATTATTGCAAATAATGCTGATAATAACTAGAACATTGGCAACAAAACCACCTACGAGAGACCTGTTTCTTTACCATTTGCTCATCCGACACATTTTTTCACACCTGCTCCGCACAGACATGATGCTGGACATTGGGTACACACTGATGGCCACAAAGAGATGGTCCCTGCCTTATGTGCGTTACTTTTAATAGTTTATAAGCAACTTAATTTGGGGAGGACCCCTCTCTGGTGATCTCTCTAGAAACAAAGAACAGCCGGAAACCAGTCCCTTATATTGAAAGCTCAGGATGAGATTTTTTTTTTAAATAAGCTGTTTTTTTTTTCCCAACTATTGAAGGCCAACTCACCTCCCTCCTTCCCTGTCTCCTGAACGCTACAAAACAATTTCTGACCGAGGTCTGAGCAAGCAGACACTTGCTGCACCAGGAGCTCTGGGATGGCAGAGCTCCTCGAAGTCCCAGGCCCTCGGGCACCCAGCCCCAAGCTCGGAAGAGCAAATGCCCGTGAAAAGCGGAGGGCTTCCTTTCCGACTAGCCAGACACTTCTTCTCGGTGGCCACTGCCCACGGCACCGACGTGCCCCCTGGTCCTTGCAGCAGAGGACCGAGAGCGGGTCGCACGGCTTTTGCCACCCTTGGAGGTGGAGGCAGGGCCCTGCCACACGTGGCCGGCCGTGGTCAGTGCCACACTCGCTCACACGTCCTCCCTGGTGGCGAATTCAGCCCAGAGGGCCGACAGCGCCAGGCGGTGCTTTGTTACCCCAATTTCACACGCTGCCTTTGTCCCCCTCACTCTCTCGCCGGTTTGCTTTTGTGTGAAACTCCGCCATGTGAGAAGAGAGGAAGCTGTCATGAGAAGCCAGGCAGTGTCAAGCTCTGATGTTAATCCTTTGCTTACGCCAAAACCAGCTTGTCTGGCCCAAGCTGTTATTTTGCACACACAACTTGACTTTAATTAACAACAAACCGCAAGCTCATACAATAAGCTTTTAAACCAGTATCTTTCACCAGCTTCAGAGTATTAGAAAAAACCTTCCAGGGCTCTGTGGGGAAATTAGATACCAGCATTAAGATGTTCCATTAAGAAGCCAGGACAGGCTGGGCCCGGTGGCTCACGCCTGTCATCCTAGCCCTCTGGGAGGCCAAGGTGAGAGGATTGCTCAAGGTCAGGAGTTCAAAACCAGCCTGAGCAAGAGCGAGGCCCCGTCTCTACAAAAAGTAGAAAAAGAAATTAATTGGCCAACTAAAAATATATAGAAAAAATTAGCCAGGCATGGTGGCGCATGCCTGTAGTCCCAGCTACTCGGGAGGCTGAGGCAGGAGGATCGCTTGACCACAGGAGTTTGAGGTTGTTGTGAGCTAGGCTGATGCCACGGCACTCTAGCCCAGGCGACAGAGTCAGAATCTGTCTCAAAAAAAAGAAAGAAGCCAGGACAAATGACTGAAGTCTGCTGCTGACGTCAGATGTGTTTTCTCAGGGCTGGGCATGCCGGACCGAGGGGAGGGCGGTAGCTGCACACGGTCAGGGAACCGACTCCAAGCTCCACGCTGGGGCCCGCTCTCCTTCCAGAAAACTCGGGGAACCAGAGCAGATGGGCTGATCCTCTGATAAAGGACAACACAAGGATCGAACCAAGCAAGGGCAGGGTGATTCTTTTGCCAGCCTTGATTCTCTGCTTCAGTAGGTTCGTCACTGTTATCATCTATAAATCATCCCAACCACCCACACTACACACTCTTAAAGAAAGGTCATAGCTTATTGAAATGAACCATTTTGGTGAGTTTTTCATCAACCCTCTCTTTTCCCTACCACTAGTCGCCAGGTGGTTCATCCAGTCATGAGTTACTTTGTTAGAGAGAAACCTAAATTTGTTGAGAACATTGCTTGATCTAAATTAGGGGTTGGAAAAACGATAGCCAAGGACCAAATCTGGCTTGTTGCCTGTTTCTGTAAATGAAGTTTTATTGGACCACAGCCACGCTCATTCATTAGCACGTTTTCTGTGCCGACTTTCATACCACAGTGGCAGAGTTGAAGAGTTGAGACAGAAACCATTTGTCTCTCAAATATTTACTATCTGGCTTTTTATTAAAAAAAAAAAAAAATCTGACCTGTGATCTAAACAACCATTCAACTTAAGGACAAATTTGACTGCAATAATTATACACTGAATGCAATAATTATACACTGAAAATCACAAAACACTGCTGAGAGAAATGAATGAAGACCTAAATTAATAAGGTGATACACCGTGTTTATAGATCGGAAGACTCCATATGGTTTAGATATCACTTTTCCCCAAGTTAATCTCTAATTCAACACAATCCCACTCAAAACCCTAGCTGCCTTTTCTTGTAGAAAATGATAAACTGAATCTAAAACTTATATGAGAATGCAAAGGACCTAGAATAACCAAAGCAACTTTGGAAAAAAAATCCTTCTTGGAGGCCTTACACAACTGGTCTCAAGGTTTACAATGAAGCTACGGTAATCAAAACAGTATTGTACTGGCAAAAAGATAGACAAATAGATCAATGGAATTAGATATTCCAGAAGTAGACCTACCCATATATAGACAACTGATTTCCAACAAACATGCCAAGACAGTTCACTGGGGAAAAGATGTTTTTTTTTTTCAGCAAATGATGCTGGAACTATTGGGTAGCCATAGGTAAGTGACCACTGAGTTAAGTCTAAGCGCTCTTAATGGTGAATAGGACTGAGAATAAGCATACTTGGGGAAATCATTTGCTCCCTGTATGGTTTTTTATATTCAAGAACTAAAGTTCCCCTGAAAATTCTCTATTGACTAGGTACTCACATGCAGAAACATAGAATCTTGAAACGTTGGAGCTAAGCGGAATATTGTACAATCTCACCTGGGCCCCTTACTATACACAACAGGAAGTTGGGGCTCGTAGGGTTGAAGGAATTGCCCAAGGTGAGTTAAGAGATGACTGATACGAATTAAAATTCAAGTCTGACTGGCAAGAGCACTCATAATGGAGTGGGACCTTTCCACCATGTAAAGACAGCAATGAACATAGGTAACAAAACAGTCAAAGAGCCGAACAACTGAAGCAACAGAAAGACTCCTGGCCTCCTTAGGTAGCAACCCTGCCTCTTAATATAGAAAACCAAAACCCAGTGACAGTTCCCAGGGGACTCAACTCTGGGCACATATGGCAGCAGTCCCCAACCTTTTTGGCACCAGGGACCGGTTTCATGGAAGACAATTTTCCCATGGATGGTAGGGGGGATGGATTTGATGGGGAGCGGCTGTAAATACAGACAAAGCTTCGCTCACCCGCCTGCCCACCGCTCACCTCCTGCTGTGCCGCCGGGTTCCTAACAGGCCACAGACCAGTACTTGTCCAAGGTCTAGGGGTTGGGGACCACAGACATATGGCGTATCGTAAGAACTTTCAATGTTACCTCATAGCTAGTGGTTACAAAGAAATCTTGGATGTCACTTTTTGGTGCTGGAACTGGTGGAAACAACTTGGTCCATAAATGACACCTGGAAACAGAGTAAAGGAAGGAATTAGGTGAGCGTGAGTATCCCTTTTGTCCCTAAGTGTCTACTCTAAGAATTGACCTAGTTATCGCTTCTTGACCTTTTGGCTAAGATCAAGTGTAGAATTAACCTAGTTAATTCCAGGACATGCTATTTTGTAAATTCAAAATCTTTATGGACCAAGACCTCCACAATGATAGTTGAAGACCTGGAGGGTACTGCAGGGCTCTGATGTGGCTTCTGGACCATCCAGGAAAGACAAAATGGCAACTGCGTCCTGTCGATGCATGTCCCCAGGTCTAATCTCTGAGGAATGGACCGTATGTGTCAAGTTCACGTGTGCGGTGCCCCACTGTTACCCGCGACATCGATTGTGGCATCCCTTCCTCAGCTGTGCCGGCTCACAGTTTGCTTTCTTTTCCCCTCCTTTGAACTGCCAGCCCCCAACCCATAGAAGCCACCTGAATATAACATTTATAATAGTGAAGCTGTTTAATAGCAAAGTCATTTTCTAAATTGGGCAAGGGCCGAGACAGAACACGTTCTTAAGCTCCCACAAAGGTGCTTTGCCTTACTGAACGCTGACATGGATGGGAGTGCTCAGGGGCCATTCAGAGGCTCTAGGGTAGGACATCAGATCTGCATGACGTTTCTAGAATCTGTGTTGGACCTGATAGCCATCAGCCACCTGGGGACCTGGTGACTGAGGGCCAGGTAGGTGTTGGCACCTGCTAACTGCGGACTGGACGTGGAGGCATTGTGGTGATTTTGGCCTCCTATGGTGATTTCGGCCTTGCCCTGCCTGAGAGGTGAAAGACCTGGGCTGGCAGCTTAACAAAGACAGCCAGGTCCTGAATGGAAGGCCGTGAAGGTGTCAAAAGAACACACCTGGGAAACCCTTCACAGAAATTAATAGGCTGTTGACAAGTTCAAGAAGGGGTGAGTGAGGCCGGGTACAGTGGCTCACGCCTGTAATCCTAGCACTCTGGGAGGCCGAGGCAGGAGGATCAGGAGTTCGAGACCAGCCCGAGCAAGAGTGGGACCCCGTCTCTACTAAAAATAGAAAGAAATTAATTGGCCAACTAAAAACATAGGAAAATTAGCCAGGCATGGTGGCAAATGCCTGTAGTCCCAGCTACTCAGAAGGCTGAGGCAGGAGGATCGCTTGAGCCCAGGAGTTTGAGGTTGCTGTGAGCTAGGCTGATGCCCCAGCATGGGGCAATGGAGTGAGACTCTGTCTCAAAAAAAAGGGGGGCGAGTGATGGCTGAGTGCTGTGTCGTGCTCTGTCCGGTTACCGGAAATCACTTCCTGATGTTCCTCCCGCCTTTGATTTGGCCCACGCTCATCCTGCAAAGGTCACCAGGAACAAAACCATGCCATAAATTCCACCTGATAACAAGACCCCTCCATCTAACAGATGTACAGCAAGACTGTAAAAATCCAACACCCAGACCCCACCGGAAGCAGCGAAAGGTAAAGAATACCTACACTCTGCAGAGGAGCGAGGACATCAGCAAGAGGAAGCAGACGGTGGCCACAAGCACGATGAGAAACCATCTTGTCAGGGGCTTCTGCTCATCGTTTCCTGACAGGAAACAAAGAAACAAAGACAGAAATCCAAGTCAGCATCAATGGCAGAAAAAAGAAAGGAAGCTTAGGTTTGAGTCGCAGGTCCTGGGGGACCCTGGGCAAGTAGCTTCACTTTCCTGAGCCTTAGATTGCTCATCGGCAAAAGGGGATCATGGCATCTCACAAAGTTGACATGGGGGTGAAATGGAACGATGGCAGTGAGGCCACTTTTAAGCTTAAAGCATTGTGTAGTCAATCAGCGAGTATTTATGGGGTCCATTCTAGGGGCTGTGCTTCCTGGGTCCCCGTGCTTATCAGCTTTTGGTGCATAGTAAGGTTTTTAGATGACGAAGCTACAAAACCATAAGCCTTCTTAGGAACCCAATTGCACTGCAATCGAAATATTTTACGAAGTTGTAAATTGAACTCTGGAGGAAGTAAAGTATGAGATAATCCTCGTAGTTAACAATAAAGCCATCAGGCTCTGCTATAAGTGCTTTACAATCTCAATTCTCCCCAAAGCACCCTTGACCGTTATTCCCATTTCACAGATAGGAAAGAAGAAAATGATCAGGAAGTCAGTACAGAAAGTCAGACTCTCGCAGGGCACCTTATGCTCTTTTGAAATTTGCTTCTAATCTACATTCAAGGGACAGATTCTTTTATGGGCTTCGATGATAGCTTTGGGAGAGTGTCATTTTTATTTTTTCTGAAGTGGAGCAAACACATTCGAGAAAAATTCAAGGCCAAATGGTGTTTACATGCCTGATTCGCCTGCAGAGAATAATGCGGAACCGAGTTGTCTCCAAGAATACATGTTTCCCTTCTGTAGGAGAGGCCACTCCTTCATTCATTCCTCAGTCATCCATGGAACAGATATTTATTTATTTATTTTTGAGACAGAGTCTCACTCTGTTGCCCAGACTAGAGTGCCGTGGCATCAGCCTAGCTCACAGCAACCTCAAACTCCTGGGCTCAAGTGATCCTACTGCCTCAGCCTCCCGAGTAGCTGGGACTACAGGCATGTGCCACCTACCTGGCTAATTTTATATATATATAGATATATATATCTATATATATGTATGTATATATATATATATTTTTTTTTTTTTAGTTGTCCAGCTAATTTCTTTCTATTTTTTTTAGTAGAGACGGGGTCTCGTTCTTGCTCAGGCTGGTCTTGAACTCCTGAGCTCAAACGATCCTCCCACCTCGGCCTCCCAGAGTGCTAGGATTACAGGCGTGAGCCACCACACCTGGCCCATTGAACAAATATTCATTGGGCTCCTGCTCTGTGTTTGGCGCTGCGCAGGTTACTGGGTACAGTGGTCCAAGGGACACTAGCAAGCACCCCCAGCGTGAGGTTTAGCCCATTGGAGGAGAACGGCCCCGGCAGGAGCGACACACATGGCGATTTAATGGCAGCCACACTAAGGACTGTGGTGAGGCTCCAGCCACACCGCCCAGGAGCGGAGATTCTAATCTCCGGTTTGCCATTCCCTGTTTCTTCTATAAAATGAGAAACACATGTGCGTGGGATTTTTCAAGTTCTGGCTAATAGCCTAAAACGTCCCAAAACTCCCAAATACTTAAAACCCCAAACGTTCAAATGTCAGCAGGGGCAGTGCCTTCGGAGCTGACGCTGGTGACCCCGGCCTGGCCTCCATCGCTGGCTCTTTTGCCTCCTGAAGACGCTCCCTCGAGCTTCATCTCCTGCCTCCCCAAAGCGGTACTCTCTCTCTCCACCCCTCACCCTGCTTTCACATGTCCCAGAGCCCTTCGTGTGGCATGAGCCACTGGGCCGCTCGGCCGTCTCTCTCGACGGTCATCGTAGCTTCTTCCTTTATTTCCTGCCTGATTTCTTGAATAAGGAATTCAGGTGGCTCCATTCCCCATCTCTAAAACTGCTTTTTAAATCACTGGTGACTTCCTTTTAGTTGAACCAAAAAAACCTCTTGGTTTTGTGTTCCCACTTTATTTTACCGTCTTCCTTTGCTGAATTGCAGAAGTTGACAGCCAAGCCCACCTCGAAACCCTGTTCTTGGCTTTTTTTTTTTTTTTTTTACCCAAATCTTCTTCTTCCTCCATAGCCTTTTCTTCTCCCCTTTTGGATCCCAACTGGCCTTCCCAGCTCTCCCCGGCCCTTCGTGATTCCCGCTACGGTCTATTCTTTGTTTACCACGGTGTTGTCTTTTGATTCCGTGTCCTTATTCCGGGCCCTGTCCGGACACGCGGCTTCAGGTCTAGATCTTAACCTACCCCGGTGAAACCCGCTTGGGCGTTCTGACGACGTTCAAACCCAAGCTCTCCTCTTCGCCTCGAAGCTACCTCTCACTAGCTAGCTGCCCCGGCCCCGTCCTGGTCTTGCCGGGCCCCAAACCTGCATCCTCAAAACCAGCTGGATTCTTCCCCTTCCTCACGCCCCTGTCCCCTTTCCTGTTCCCTCCCTTGCGTCAGTCACCATGACATACCCAGTCATAAATGTAGAAGGGGACTGCTTTGGTCTGACGTGCCCGTGCTGGCCTGGCCCGGAAACCCGGGGTCTAGTCCCAGCTTGTTGTGCAGGTGGTCACCCTGGGCCTTGGTCTCCTCATCTACGAACAAGGCAGTGGAAATACAGAATCCTTCAGACCCCTCCCAAGCCAGCGCCACTCACTCAGTCCGGGGCACTGTCATTTCATGGACACATATCTTTAATATCCAAAATCAATTTTAGAAAAGTAGTACCTTTTTGCTGCTGAAAGTTTGAAAGTTAAAGTATTAAAAAAAAAAATAACAAAAATCATCAGTTACCAGGAGTAACTAAAAGTTTATTTTTTTTTTTATCTATTTTTTTTTCTTTTCTCTTTTTAGAGATAGGGATCTAGCTCTGTTACCCAGGTTAGTAACTGGGACTACAAGTACATAACATTACACTTGGCTAAATTTTAAGTTTTTTTTTTTTTTTTAAGGATGGGGTCTTGCTATGTTGCCCAGGCTGGTCTAAAACTCCTGGCCTCAAGTGATTCTACCACCTTGGCCTCTTGAGTCTTTGGGATCACAGGCATGAGCCACTATACCCGGCTAAGAGCTTATCTTCCATATATGTTTTTACATTCACTTTTTTCTGAGGGCTCACAGATGCCCAGACACTATGCAAAGTGCTCAACATATGTTCTCAATTCTCACAGTGATGCTTCGAGGTGGGCACTGTTATGCTCACGGTACACATGGAGAGACTTAAGCAGAGAAGGTCAGAATAAGTCAGCAGAGGCCACACAGCTTAGGGAGTGGGGGAGCCCAGATTCAAGCCCAGGACTGGCCAACCGGCCCAGGCTCTTAACCAGGGCGCAGGAATCCCATTCCAGTCCCCTCTGTCTGCAAAGCCGAGGGCACACCGCATGTGCAGGAGATTCCCTGCACTTACTCTGAACATCGTTTTGTCACAGAATCCTCCGGAGCATGATCTCCGTAGCTGAACATACTTCCCTGGAGGGAAGCCCTGTGTTGTCATTTTGCACTGTCAGATAGGGCTGCGTTTGCAGGCTGCTTCCCTAACTGAAGGTGGCTGCTTTGCAAACTACTGTCCCTCCAACATTCCCTAGGCTCTGGGTGGGACTGAATCATATTACTCAAAACGTATGCCTATACTATTTTTTTAAAGTTTTATTTTAAAATGCATTCTTGTCTATTATTTTGCAAACAGGCATTGGCCACACTTTGTAAAATGATGGAAAATAGACCCTCAGGGAGACAAGCCTTTTCTTTTCCTAAATCCCACAGAAACTTGGTGGTTCTAGGTTGAATAATCAGTTCTCTGGATTGGAAATGAATGTCTTGTTAAACCTTGTTTTTACTACACTTGCCCTTAGCTAACACAAAGAGCAACTGGGATGCACTAATACCGTCAAATCAAACACCGTCTGACTTCATTTCCCAGTCTGGTTTCCTGAATGAGGAATCCAGCCTGCTTCATTTCCTCGTCGTTGAAACTGACCATTCCATGCCCTTACCCATCATGCAATTCCCCTGATAAGTACATTCAGAAATGCTAGACTCGTTTATACAGGTTGCGAATTCAGCAAAGGGTATGTCAACAGAAAGAAAAAGTTATTCTGTTTACAACCCAGTTAAACAGAAAAAGTTTGGGTCCTGCAGAAAGAGCAAGCAGTGTCGTAAATACTATCAGCAGCACACACTCGGTCATATTTGTGTCTCGAATTGTGCAATGCCCCGTAGCCTGATACATCAGGTCCCGATAACAGCGCGTTCCTTCTGACCACGCTTACAAAAGTCTTTTCAGTTAAACCACTCTCTAGCTCCCCACTTCAGCTCTCACTTTGATAAGCAAAGATTCTCACTGAATTAGCAAAAATACAGAGGCAACTGATTTTATTTCCTTCCATCAAAAAAAGTTACGGACGCACACAAGGTACTACGTGGGGAGCAAAATCATGGTCACTGCCTGGAAGGAATTGGCGGAGTAATCATTTCTCCCGGCCTGGTCTCTCCTGTCACCCAAAATACATTAGAGCAACTCCCCTGCAGACAGCCGAGGAGAGAACCAAGCCCAGGAACACAACCTAGGGCAGCTGTTCTGTGAAAAAAACATGGATTGGCAGGTAAATTTAGTGCAAGAAACTAAGAAAAAGCTTTCACGTACTCAGCACCAAGTGGAAACTACTTGCGGATTATCTATTGTTCAGTTATTAATGCAAAAAATTGAGATCAGTCATATTAATATAAATAGGTGACTAAGCATCAACTCTGCTTTTGCTGAAGGTAGAACAAAGGGGACCAGTCCCACCGACAGTGTGCATTTTGGGGGTCAAAGTGATCAAGAATTTTAATACTGTAGAAGTTGGGAAATCCCTTCACACATCCTTCATTTGAATTCTGGGGTCTCCAGCCTTGAGATTTTTTTAAAAAAAAAAAAACAAGTATTTCTAGGTAATTCGAATCTTTTCTCTGACTCAGGGAGAATGCCTTTCCTGCCATCAAAACCGAAGTCACACATTTCTTTTCAAGAAATCGATGGGCACTGCCATTTGGCTATGCCGAGATCAGTTTCAGAAAGAGGAAGTCACACACCCTGTCCTGTGCAGAGGGGAAGCCCTGCAGACTCTCCACCTCATTCCTGGGCGCTAGTCAGACGTGGCCAACTGAGAGCATTCGGGAAACTCAGCCTGTCTGATTTCTGGTGACCTCAGTTTCCATCATTTTTGCCATCTCAACCATTTGACCTTGCAAACAAGTCAAGTAACGGAGACTCTGCTATTGTTCTATGACCCAGGAATGCCTGTGGACGGGGACACGGGGTGGGGCGCAGCTGGGATGGGACAGTGGCAATGCAGAGGGCAGAAGCTTCTAGGGTTGGACCCGGCTTAGTCCCAGCTCTGCCCCTGGCTGCCTTGGGAGCTGTGTTAAATCACTGCCCTCCTGGCACTGCAGCCCCTCTTGCTCTAGAATTCTGTGATCTCTGTAGTTCAGACTCATGGCTCTTAGAAAGTAAATTTGATCTGGAGCCTGCTCCACCTTAAATTATCCATACAAGTATGACTTTCTAGTGCTTCCATATTGATTTTGAATCTGATTTCAGACTCAACAACAGGTTTCAAGGGAAAAGAGCTAACTAGTAAATTGATGGGACTCTTCCAACAGAGCAGCCCTGCTGTGTTTTTAGAACCAGCAGGTGCTGGGAGAAGTTCAAATGGTACCAACAGGGCTGGATAACTGAGAGCGTGTCAATATGTTCGTCTATGATACAGGGTTTAACTGGCTTCCTGTGGCTTGCCTCTGGCTGGAGAGTGAGGCTGCGGTGTCATTCAGGAAAGGGCCCCCCAAAACCAGATCACAGGCCCCCAAAGCAAGCAAGAACCAGGAGCAAACTTCTTGGGCGGTGAGCTTTCCGAGGCAGCTGTCAAATAGACTGTGGGCAGCGCCTGGTTTAGGGAGCCAAAAAGAGTAGGGACAGCAAGATGCAATCTCAACAAACAAAACCTAGAGAAGTCCAGGACCTGGAGCAAAATGCGCACAACTTGCACCGTGTTCATCTGGAGGAGCTGGGCGCAAGTGAACCAAAGTAGGGAGAGGAAGAAGGGGCCGTGTGATTGTGTGCATGCACGTGTTTGTGTGTGTGCTCAGGACTAACTGCCACCTGGCCTTGAGCAGGGCGGCCTCTCCCAATCTGATCTCCTGTTTATAAAACAGGGATAAGGACTGAATGAATTACCACACATGAAGTGCTCGGCACAGTGCTGGTACACAACAGGCGCTCGATAAATATTACGTGTGATCATTATGATTAGGATGAAATACATTGTGTCCGACTAAGGCATCAAGATAATTTCCCTAAAGCATCAAAGCAAAACCAGAATTGGAGCACTGTCGGAATCCTCCATGCCCAGGTCGAGAGAAGCAAACACACGCCAAATATCCCAGATACTGGGGGAGCGGAAGGGGCTTAAGCCATGGATGGTCCTACCCCTCAAGGATCTGTGTTAAACTGAACATTATCAACAACTTGGAGAGAGACATTTAAACAAGAGTAGCCTGAAGAGGTGACTTCATTCCTCTTTGCTCTGTCTGGGTGGAGGCTGACCCCTTTCCAGCCCCCAGCCCCTCCTGCCTCAGTCTCCCTGGCTGGAATAGCAACCCGCAGGGCAACAGAGCATGGCAGAAAGGGCAAAGGTGTGGAGCCAGTCCTGCGGCTGGGCGACAGGCCCGGGTCCAACGCTTACTAGTGTGTGACTCTGGGCAGTTCCTACGTCTCTCCGTGTCTATTTTCTCGCCCGTGTAACCAGGAAAACCATCTTTGTGGAGACACACAAGACAATGCAGGTGAGAAGGTGCCCAGAACAGAGTCTGGTTCTGTGATGGAGTCCCTCTCTCCTCCAAGCCATCGTCCCTTCACGAGGCAGCATTTCTGCGTGGAAGGGCGGTGTGGGCACCACTAGAGGTGGCTGTGCCTGAAAGCACAGTGGCAACCCCCTGCTCCTGGCTTTTGGGGACAGTTCTGAAAGCTCCTGGTCAGCCCTCCTTGGGGCCAGCAGGACAGCCACGGGGGTGAGGCGGCCCTGCCTCCCTGCTGGGAACAGACGGTGGGGCCGCCAGGGGGTACTAACCAGCCTTGAAACCACGGCAGCCCGCACAGGAGGACGCAGCCAGACTAGCTCCGGGTTTACCCACCTGAAATCCCCGCATTTGCACAAAAAAAAATCCCAGCCCCACGATCAGCTGCGCTGGTCTTCGGTAAGCCTAAGCCGGGTTCTTACTGCGTTGCTGGGTCACCCCTTTCTCCTTCCGAGCAGTCCGTGCCGCCGCGCTGCCCAGGGGCTGCCATCTCTGACCTCCACGAGAGCTTTAGAGTGTGCTTTAGAGTGCTCAAACGATGACAGGAAAGACAGCTGGGACTTCCCATGAGCGACACGTCTGGCTGCTGCAGGGGATGCCAGGCAGGCGGCAGCACCCCGTCCGCTGAGACCTCCCGACTGAGCCGTCTGGAAACTGTGCTGGGTCTTATTCTGTCCCCCGGGGGCAAGTGCCATACGTCTCAAGCCCAAAGAAAGCTTTTTAAAAATAACACATTTTAAATGGTACCCAAGAGCATCGTCACCCAGATCCTGGCCTTCAGTGGGGTCAGGGCAAGACCCCCCGTTGTTAGTTTGAGGGGTGACGACTGTCACTGTGGATAAGCCCTGTCACTGAGAGGCGGGTCTCAGAGCCACTGAGGCTGACCCGACATGGCCGGGGAGCAGCGCGGGCATGTGACCAAATGGTGGGAAACTTCATTTTCCTAGTTGTTTGTTTCACGTTTGGCATGTGAGCTTCCTGAAGGGGAGGGAAGAGGAGGAGACGAAGGACTTCAGAAAGCAAACTTCACGCAAACTTCACGGAGACCAGGGTCAGCAAAAGGTTTCAGTAAACAAGAGATAGCAAAGATAACACCGGCACAGAAGAATCCGGAAGTTAAGAAAGTTTAAAAATGTGAAAATTGGGAAGTCAGCTGTTAAGATAAGACAGAGAAGCTAGCTGCTCAAGGGCCGTTGATAACCAGTACTGATAAATGCAACTGCCATTAAAAAAATTTCCAGCCAGGCACAGGAGGTCGCCTGCAGTCCCAGCTCACGGGGAGACTGAGGAGGGAGGATCACTTGAGGCCAGGAGTTTGAATCCAGCCTGGACATCATAGCAAGACCCTATCTCTTAAGAAATAAAAAAAAAATTCCATGCTCTGGAAATCCTAAGACAGGACAGGGGGACAGTCTCCGGCACAGTTCCGGGTTTCAGACCTCCCTCCACCATCCCCTGTGCCTCCCGGCTGGCCAGGGACCTTGCCCACCAGAGCAGAACAGGACCCCTGCCTCCCCAAGCCCCTCATCTCATTACTCCAAACTTACCCTGTGTCTCATTCTTTATGCTATAACCTAGGGCTACGATGGGTTAATCAGTCGTCAAATCTATTCTAATTCACTAATTGACTCATATGTCACTTATTTGAGAAAATTGTACAGTAATAGCCACTTCTTGGCTGTTTGACAACCACGGAGTCACTTAATACGTCTGGGCCTCTGTTCCTTACCTTAAGATAAAGAGGGTGGACTTAATATCTAAGAAAGGGGTGGGGGGTGATTGAGTTGGGGCTTTGAATAAGACAGGGGAGGAGGGCTCCAGTGTGCCATTTGTAAGACAAGGCGGGAGAGGAGGAAGGGTATGGAAAGGAAGTGAGTGTGGCGGCAAAGTCGCCTGATAGACTCCTAGCTGAGCATAATTATTGCTGCATCCTCGAGGGGTAACAAAGAGCCATGCAAAATGTCCCAGAGGGGCTTGGACTTCCTATTATGTTTATTAATCATCTTGATGAAAATGGAAAGTCTGCATTGATTAAATTCACTAATGATCCTAAACTCAGCAGGGGAGTAGATTCCAGAAAGGATGGATTTATAAGGAGAGGAGTGACATTAATCAGCTCATCTGCATGAAAGGGTGGCAGTAAATGAAATGGGATTTGCCACGGATAATGGCAGCCAGGTACACCTGGGGGGAAGCGATAATAAGCCCAGCTCCAAACTGGGAAGCTGTTATTTAGGAAATAATAGTGAAACGAGAGCTCTGAAGTGGAGAGCGAATAATAAGAAGTTAGAAACAAGCTTAGACTAAGTGCTCATTACGGATCATGATTTCGCTCTCAGCGCTTTTGCAGAGGGCTGGTGCAGCATGGGAGGGCGTGAGTGGCAGAGTTGGAAGCAGCCTTGGATGTAGCACTCACACTTCACGGGTGAGGAAACTGAGGCCCAGAGAGGTTGGTGTGACTGACGAGGTCAGGGTGGCAAAACCCAGGCACACTGGTCATCACTGTCCCCTGCAGTGGTGGCGGGAGAGCACTGCTCCTTCTGACAACTTAAATTGAGCCTCTTAACACCATACCGTAAGCGGTGTCTGATCCCTTGGCTCACAAAATATTACCTTTTGCCATCTCTGACTTAGGTCAGAGAGCTAGAGATTGGCAGAGCCATCCGTGCTAAAACCTAGATCTCCTGATTCAGCTAAAGCTGCTTTCTCACACTACAAGTTCTAAACTCTCGACAGTCAACACTGTAACTTCAAAACTCAAAGACCCAGAAGGCATCACTGGCTTCTTACTTGGGATTCTGACCTTGGTCCCCACCATGTTGGTTTGAGATCCCTTGGACAGCACTGGGAAAAAAAAAAAAAAAAAACAATCTCTAAAATTGAATACGTGGCAGTGTTGGGAAGACATTTAGAAATATCAATAGTTTGGGGTCGATGAGTTTTGAGCCCTTGGGGAATAACATACAGCACTTTAAAAAAGAAATCCACCAAATTCAAGGAAGAAAAATTAAGCTTCCACCATGGGCATTGGATGAAAATAATAACCTTGCTAGAAATTCCCCAAGACTGATTAATGTTGCTCCTATTTATTTCCCTCTTGGGGAACAGAGTGAATTTTCTTTGTGCAAATGAAGCGAGGTTGGGGTGGGTGCCTGGGGTGCTGGGTCCATGTAGCAGGTGGGGGCACCAACCTGGGGAGGAGGTGAGGGAGGGAAGATTGGCCTGAACGAGATTACGGAGGAGGTGAGAGTGTCTCAGTTCCTTTTACCCTCCTTTCAGATCCCTGTCCCCAGGAAGCCTCGTGCTGCTCCTCTGCGTCCCTCTGAGGGACTCCAAGGCCACCCCTGAGGCTGTGCTGCTTGTGTGCTGCACAACTCTAGGGGCGCCATTCTCCTCTGGGACCTCAGCAACTTAGCATGGCCCGGCCCCTTGCAGATTCCAAACCTTTGTCCATTTCTCAGGCCTTTCCTGATCTTTCCCAGTCGTCCATGGAAATCTCCCTGCTGTGTGTCTGATCCACGTGGGCTAACGCATCACTGCCCGAGAATGTCCTGAAGACCCACCCGTAGCCTAAGTGAATGAATTAAATAGCAGAACATCTTAGCCTGTGCCCGAGAGAAATCGCTCCTTAAGCATGCTCTTAAAAAGGTCATCAGTTCCTCCTTTCATGGGATTCATGGGAGATGGTGTTCACGTGCACGGCCAGCCATAATTATAAAGTTGGCCACCAGGCTCTCTTAAATAAGTCTTTCATTTATACAACACATTGCAGCTTGCCGAATCCTGTCGCACGATGCCCAAGTGCCAAGAGATCGGGTGCTGAAGTTGGTCAACCTGGGTTTGAGTCCTGTCTCTGCCACTTGCTGGCCATGCAGAGTTAAGCAAAGTACCTAAACTTTCCAAACCTATTTCCTCATCTGCAAAATAGGTTTGTTGACAAGATCAACTAAGATAATGCACAGGAAGCATTTAGTATAGTGCTTGGCAAAAATGCACCAGTATCTGTGATCTATTATTCTTGTTTTTATGTAACGATACCTGTGGGGCAGGCAAGGTGAGTGTTATTTCCTTTATCCTGAGAACCTAAGCAAAGAGATAGATGATTTGTCTGAGGATGCATAGTCAATACCTGCCAAGGCTGGGCATTACACCTGGGCTTTCTATGGAAGATTCCAATGTTCTTCTCACTACCCATGCTCTTGTAGACCTCACGCAACACTTAACCATGTGTGTCTGCGTCCCTAGGCTGCATGGTTGTGGCATATACATGAGACACACTAGGTGTTTCATAATCATCCCTTTCTCTCATTAAATGCCTATGTTTGCTTGCCCAAACATGAAACCCAAGTAACAGCCAACACAGAGTGTGAATTTTCTATCTTCAAGGTGCAAGGTCACATCTCCTGGGAATAGGATTGCCACCTGATGCAGGGTGAGACTAGGAATGTGCCCCTCATTACCTTTCATGGACCCCACTAGCAAATAAGATGCTCATCTTACTTGCCAAACAAACTGGTCATAAACAAAAACAGCCATGGACCCAACACAGAAGCCTGGCGACACCCAAACCTTTTGATCTTCTGTGTCTGTCGGGCTGAAGATTCAGGGACAGATCCAGATTTCGTGGGCTCTGAAGATGATTCTATTTTTTCAATTTTTGAATCTTCCTTGTAAAAAAGAAACAAGTATGCATTCAAAATGAGGTATGGGAAAATTATAGAGAGGGAGAACAGATTAGTAGTTGCCAGGGGGCAGGAATCAAGGAGAGGAAAAGAGAGGTGTGTTTATAAAAAGGCAGCACCAGCATCCTTGTGGTAATGAGTCTTGACTGGTGATGGGCATATGAACTTAAACCTGTGCTACAATTGCATAGAACTAAACACACACACGCAAATGAGTGCACATAAAGATGAAATCTGAGTAAGATCCGTGGATTGTCAATACCAATATTCTGGTTGCAATATTGGACTATTGTTTTGCAAGGCGTTACCCTTGGGGGAAACTGGGGGAAATGGAGACAGTGTCTCTCTTTATTATTTCTTACAGTAGCATGGGACTCTACAGTTATCTCAAAATAATGAGTTTCATTTAAAAATTTGGGTATAAGTAGAAACAAAAAATTGGGGGGAGGGGCGGGAAATAGGTACCAAGCCGAGAAGGCATCATGCTAACGAGAAGCTGGGACACTTCAACTTCACTGTCTTCGTGGCAAATCCGTCTCTGAGTGAGAAGTCCGGAAACCAACAGAAGATGAAACACGGCAGAGACGCGAGACCATTTCCAGACCCACAGTGCTTTGGCCACGAGTGAAATCAACACTGTGAAATCCACACTAGCTACTCACCCACGTAGAGAGGGTGGCTCCACTGGCTCCAGAGCCCCGACGCTCTGCACGTGGGGCTCACGGCTGCCCGCACTTGAATGCGGTACTTGGAAAGGTCATCAGTGATCGAGACGAAGGCATTGGTCGTCATTTTCTCTGTCTACATGGGAAAAGAATGGCATTAAAAGAATCTCTTTAGACACACAGTTTAAGTTCTGCCAGTTATCAGAATGAGAGAGCCTATAATGGGACTCATTGTTCAGCAAGTTAAAATCAACAGGGCACACATTGATGAGTGTATTCCAGACTGCGTCAGTGTGGATGTGCCGGCAGTCACCTTTTGCGGGGAGGGAAGCTATCTTGTAATCAAAATATGTAACATAGTCAATTGGAACATCTGGATGATTCAATCCAGGCCCAACTGATGTTTCCAGATTGAAAGACTGGAGTAGCCTGCACTAGAATATGTAATCCCTCTCCTGGTCCCTCCGCGTCCTGATGGTCTCGCTACTAAACGACACCCCACGATTTCCGTCGTATTCAGCAGACATCAGCGAACTGTGGCCTGCTCTGTGTTTCTGTGTGGCCTGCAAGCTAAGAATGGTTTATGTATTTTTAAATGGCTGAAAAGAATCAAACGAAGAATAATACGATACACGAATATTACATGAAATTGACATTTCAGGATCCACAAGTAAAGTTTCACTGCACCACGGCCACGCCCATTCATGTATGTGTTGTCTGTGGCTGCTTGTATTCTGCAGTGGCAGAGCTGAGTGACTGCGACAGAAACCCTGTGGCCTGCAAAGCCCAAAATATTTACTCTCTGGCCTTTTAGGAAAAAGTCCGCAGATCCTTGATATCTACAGGAGCGTCTCAAACAGCAGAAGCAGGGGCTCGGTCGGGGGTGGGGGCCCGTGAGGGGACTCATGGAGAAGCAGAAAGGGTAGCAACCTTGAGTCTAGCACGGGCAGGCTTTGAGTCCCAGCTCTACCTCCAGCTAACTGCAGGGCAAGTTCCTTGGCCTCGCCACGCCTCTGTTTACTCATCGGGAAAATAGGGATGACAGCATCTACGTTATGGATTATTGAGTTAAATGGAATTAACTTTGTAAAGCCCAAGCTTAAGAAGATGTTAGGTTGTGTTATATGAGAATTATCAACATTCAACCCATTTTTTGAATTGTAAAAATGTCGGTTTGGGATGGGTCAATCTCATCATGTGTGGTCACTAAGTGCTAGTTTGCTGCAGGCAACTTAGACTAACATGAGATTGTCTAGTGTTGAAACGAAGCTGTTTTCTCACACATGAACCCTTCTCCTTTTTCCTTCTGTTGGGCAGCGTCATCAGCATCCAGCTAGTCCCTTGTGCAAGAGATGTGTCTGTGACACCTGCCTCTTACGTACACCCTGGATGTTTTTCTGTTCCTCACCCTCGCCCCATGATCATTGCCTATGGTAGCTCTTGTTATCTTTTGCTTGGACTTGTGCAGTAGCCAGTAACTGATATCCCTATGTCCACATGGCACCTTCCCTCCCCATCAGCTTTTACACTGCTACTAAAATTATTCTTTGACTCTGCAGATATAAGCATAATTCTCTATCATGTAAAACTCTTCAGTGGCTTCCATTGCGTGTGGCCACGGCTTTAAAAAGAGAAGCTATTTCTTTATTTCTTAACAAAATGTTGCACAGCCACTCTGGGAGAAGTCTCAGTGCAGGGGGTGGAGTTATGATTCCAATGTTGGCCTGAATTACTTGCCACTTGGCTGAGGGAACCCTGCTGTCTCCAGCCTTTGAGTTACTCCTTTTCCTAGACTGGTGCAGGTCAGGAACTGTTCGTTACTGATCTATGACTCAAGGTAAATACAGAAATTGAGACTGTAATTTAGAAGCTTTGATAGTAATTTGGCATTGCCACGACATCCAAGCACATGATCAGTGGGCTTGTGTTTTACGTGTCTTTGGCGATATTTGATTTCTCTTGCAAATCATTTTTATTGTATTTGGCAAAAGCACCAATCTATGGTGGATTAGAAATTTTTAAAAGAATAGTCCTTCACTGTAGGTATTTTGGGAGGCACTGGCTGGGAAAGTCCTTCTCCTTTTCTGTCACCAGGCAGGTTTGTCTTCATCTTTGGGGGTGCCACCCCATTCCTCTCTGCAGAGCCCCCGCTGGTCACTGAGCCCACATCCTCCTCCCTAACTTCATGGGCGTTCACTGTGTCGGGGCGATTCTAAGGCTGGGTGAGTGTGTCCACTAGACTAGGCCCCTCAGTGGCAGAAACAGACTTACTTAACCTTATATCTCTCACAAAGAAGCCAATTTGTAAATATTTGTTGAATCAAATTGCATTGCATTTGCTTTGTCTACTATCAGTGAAACATAAGTTTGGATCCCAACTTCCCTGTTTTTTTTTTTTTTTCCTGGCTTTGTGACTTTGGGCGAGTTAGTTCATCTCTTTTACCTCACTTTCCTGTAGAATGGGAACGATAATTACGTAACAGCGTTATCGTGAATACAGCATTAACGAACATAATAAAGCTTGACACATAATTCATGCTCAGTAAATGTTGACCCTCAGTTCCTGTTCCATTGAAATTTTTGCTAACACGTTTAGCAAAAATTTAGTGCTAATAAGTTTTTTTTTTTTTTTGAGACAGAGTCTCACTGTGTTGCCCGGGCTAGAGTGCCGTGGCATCAGCCTAGCTCACAACAACCTCAAACTCCTGGGCTCAAGCGATCCTCCTGCCTCAGCCTCCCAAGTAGCTGGGACTACAGGCATGCGCCACCATGCCCGGCTAATTTTTTCTATATATTTTTAGTTGTCCAGCTAATTTCTTTCTATTATTAGTAGAGACGGGGTCTCGCTCTTGCTCAGGCTGGTCTCGAACTCCTGACCTTGAGCGATCCTCCAGCCTCCACCTCCCAGAGTGCTAGGATTATAGGCGTGAGCCACCACGCCCGGCCATCTAAGTTTTTTTTTTAATTGTGGTAAATACATAGCAAAACTTTACCAATTTAAACACTTTTAAGTATACAGTTCAGTAGTGTTAAGCACATTCCCATTGTCATGCAACCGGTGTCCAACACTCTTCTCAGCTTGCAAAACTGAAATTCTGTACCCGTTAAACAATAGCTCCCCATTCTTCCCTGCCCCCCAGTCCCTGGCAACAACCACTCTCCTGTCTGTTTCTATGCGTTTGACTACCTACCCTCAAAAAAGTGGAATCAGACAGTATTTGTCTTTTGTGGCTGGCTCATTTCACGTAATGTCCTCAAGGTACCTCCAAGTTGTAGCATGAGTCAGAATTTCCTTCCTTTTAAAAGCTGAATGATATTCCAGTGTATGTGTATGCTACCTTCTGTTTATCCACTCACCCATCCGTGAGCACTGGGGTTGCTGCTTCCAGCTTTCGGCTGTTGTGAATAATGCTGCTACGAACATGGGTATGCAAACATCTCTTGAGTCCCTGCTTTCAATCTTTGATATATGTATATGTATCTCCAGAAGCGGAATGGTAGTTCTACGTGCAATTTTTGGGGAACTTGTCATACTGCTTTTCATGGCAGCCACACCATTTTAAATTTTAACCAACACTGGTACCAATCAGTTTTTATCTGATCCTCTGTATTAATTTCAACCAAAAGTGTGCCCTTCCAAAACAAAAGGCAAGTAAGACTTGGCTTATTTCCATAACGCCTGGGTAGATGTAAGTTAACTTGGACCTCATTAGTACCAAGCTGGAACATGGGTACAGTCACTGAAAATAATTTTTAAATGCTTCTCAAATGAGTGTCTATCATCGAATAACGGAATGATTTGAAGAATTACCTGAAAATAATTCTTCCTTATGTTGTATATTTTCACCTCGTAATCAAAGCAGTGGGTTGGGAAGGCAGACACTGGTTTCTCCCACTGGATAGAGAGACGCGTTCCTTCAATCTCTGCTGTGACGTTCAGTGGAGGGTTTACTTGATCTAGGTTAGAGAATGCAAGATCAGTGATATTTCTTTAGAAGCAGTGATCGGGGCTGATAACTCCAATCCACACACACTAAGATATGCTTTCCTCAAGTATTTACCATCAGGTCTTAATCAACTGATCTCCAAGCCACAGGAAGCCGGTGGCCTCCCACAAGACTGGTGCTTTTGTAGTGCTGAAGAAAAGACCCCTCCCACAACCTACAAGAATGACTCCAAATGGAGTTGAATGGCTGAATCCCTCCCCTGTGAGCTCACTGCAAGACTTACCCACCATCCCTTCCAACTTCCCAAGTTGAACCAAGCGCAGAATAAAGCTGGCCATGGAGAACACTTTGCCCTGGAGTGCCCACCACGCCCTGCCTCTACCTGCCGGCAGGTGGCCCTGGGCAAATCACTTCCCCTTTCTGGGCTTCAGTTTTTGTCTCATTTTGACTAGTGTGTCTTGTTTTGTTTTGGGGATGGAGCCGGAAGCTTCGGTTTTCTTTTGCGTAAAAAGAATGGATTGGGCAATGTTTGTCTTATGACGCTGAAGTTCTTCCCCCCTGAGATCTCACTTAATTGTGTCATGGCCATGCGAGGTGAGTGGAAATTATTGCTAAGTGAGTGTCCTTATCTTGGGTTGTGTGACTTAGATCTCACAATCAATGGATCGTAGGAACAAGCTAAGAATGGGGTCTGCTGGCTTCAGAGCCTGCCATTTCCTAAGTAGAAAATTCTTAACTGAGAAAGTCCTTCTTTCTTTTAGTAATCCCAGGAATTGTCCTCAATAAACTAGAAATCACAAAAGAAAATGAATCCTGCAGTCTGTACCAGACATCCATGCTCATGTTACTATCACTGCTTCTCAAGTCTTCCTCGGCATCTCTTGTTGCCTATTTCCATGAAAGTGACATTTTTAGGTCGACTAAGAAACATCCTACTGAAGGGAATTGCATAATCTCTTTAGTAAGGGCTATAATTCTTTGAACAAAGTTACACTCTGCTTGATAGCTATGTGACAGCCAAATCATGCCCCTTAAGTAGTATTTTAGGGTATTTATTCAACACTTAAGCCAGGCAGTGTTCTAAGCGCTTTATATAAGCACCATGCGCTGACCGATTATGCAATTGGAGCTCTCTAAGCGCTTAATAATAATAGTAGTAACACACATCTCATGAAAACCTCACAGGAAGTATTAATTTCTCTCCGTTTTTCAGATAAGAAGATTAAGGTACAGAGGAGTGGCCAGCTGCCCTGAGGTCCCTGCACTAGTCCCTGGGGTGGCCGGGACCCACATCCAGATAGCCTGTCCCAAAGCTAGTAACCACCCACCACTAAGTCTCAAACACTGGTTGATACCAAGAATGCTACGTG
The DNA here is from genome assembly GCA_963574885.1 of Lepilemur ruficaudatus. NCBI lineage: Eukaryota > Metazoa > Chordata > Mammalia > Primates > Lepilemuridae > Lepilemur > Lepilemur ruficaudatus. Next base: position 62,107 of record CAUYRT010019833.1, read on the forward strand.
AGAGGCTCCTTGATGGCTTTAATTAACAGACGTTTTTAGGAGGAGGGAGAGCATCTTCTGTATTGGGAAGGTGAGACCTTGAGTAATATGTTTGGAGCTGAGGGCCGCACACTGAGAGAGACGTTCTAAGTCGGGAGTGTCCAGAGGAGAGGGGCCAGGATGGTGGTGGGTCCTAGGGGGCTCACGTGAGGAATGGGCCTGGGGAAGAAGGGCACCAGGGTGGGAAATGTGGCTGCCTTTGAACAGCGGAGGGGCCATCGGTGGGGAAAGAGTAGAGTCATTTGCAGGGACCGGTCCACCATGAGACCCGGGACAGACATTTCATGAAACCTGTCAGAACTGATAAAAGAATAAACAGGCTCCCTAAAGCAGTGATGTCACTTTTCCTGGTGCAGTGATTCGCAATTGAGGGAAATTTTACCTCCTAAGGGATACTTGGCGATGTCTAAGACAATGTTTTGTCACAAGTGGGGGAGGGGCAGGGAGGATACTACTGACATCTGGTGGGTAGAGGCCACCAATGCTGCTGGACATCCTACAGCACCCAGGACAGACCCTCATAACACAGTGTTCCAGAATGTTCCAGCCCAAAACATCAACATCAGTAGCGTTGCAAGCCTCGCCCCGGTGGTTTTCAAACATGGGCTGGATGGATACACAGCATCAGAAAAGCAGTCAAATGAGGTGATCTTTTTTTTTTTTTGAAACAATGTCCCACTCTGTCACCCAGGCTAGAGTGCAGTGGTGTCAGCCTAGCTCACAGCAACCTCACACTCCTGGGCTCAAGCGATCCTCCTGCCTCAGCCTCCCGAGTAGCTGGGACTACAGGCATGCGCCACCACACCCGGCTAATTTTGTTTGTTTGTTTCTATTTTTAGTTGGCTGGCTAAGCTTGTCTGTTTTTAGTAGAGACGGGGTCTCGCTCTTGCTCAGGCCGGTCTCAAACTCCTGACCTCAAGCGATCCTCCCACCTCAGCCTCCCAGAGTGCTAGGACTACAGGCATGAGCCACCGCGCCTGGCCCAAGGTGATCTTTACAACCCCTTCCGACGCCATGATTCTGCCACCCAGTCAGCATGGCTTTGGGTCAATTCTGTCTTACCAATGGCGTGAAGAGCGAACAGCTGATCAAAGGGCTCGATCGCGGCGTGCTTGCTTGAGCCGTTAACATGCACCGCAAGCCAGTCGCGCCCTTTGCCGTGGATAAAAGTTCTTGGAAACCAGCACGCGACATTTCTCTTCAGTGCGTCTTTGCTATATTCTTGGCATTCTTCCGTCCAAGAGCCATACCTAAGTTGGAACACTCGTGAGTTTTATAAGGCTGGAGGAAACAACCCATTTGCATAAGTAAAAATAGGCGTGGTACTAACCTGTAATAGAGAAAATACTGCGTGTCCTCAGGGGCGTCTTGGCCAGCAAGCCAGCTGCAGCGAAGAGAAACTCGGTATGGCCGTAAGTGCGTGTGATTATCCACCGCAGTGTTCGTGGTGCAAGTTAAATTCACAATGGAGGTTCCAGGGGACCCTGGGTGGTCAAAAATCAAAAGAACAAAACTTTGTCCATGACACCTTCAGAATTTTGTACTTCTTTGGGGGCTATAGTGATTGTGACTATCTTATCCATGACCAAAAAACAATCATCATCACATATTTATAGAAACCTACTATTTGCAGAAGGCCAACTTACTAGAGGGTGAAACTAGCATTACACAGCCCCAATTTCTGACATCAAAGAACTTTCCAGCTACTTTGGTTGGAGGTGTGGGGTTGTGTTTGTGAGATACACGTGTGAAAATTCAAGAGCAGTATATTGCCATTCAGAGGTTGGTGTCCAGCATAACGCCACGTGCATCAGTAACTAGCTGGGAGACCTTGGCCCCTGCTACTTCTGGGCCTCTGTATTTCCAACTGTTAAAGAGAGTGCTAGTTGAGGAAGGTCTCCAGGGACCCTGTCAATCCTGGAATTGTATGATTCGTTCCATTGTATCCAGATGCGTCATGAATGACATAGATCGCTGCCCCAAAGGAAATGAGTATTATTTCACAACATTGCAAAATAATATCACTACTTTAGAGAAAGACTCCACGCACATTAGCATGGTAAAATCCTCTGTAATATACTAGGACGTTAAGGAGATGTTGAGATTTTAATGCAACCTCTTTATGTTTGTTTCACCCAAGATTTCCCAAAATTACATGACTGGAAAGCGCTATTTTCATTCCAGTCCTCTTGTTGCAATGCTAACTGGTGCTTTTCAGAACACAGTGTGGGAAACACTGGGCTTGTTTGCGGTTGCTCAGAGAAAGCAAAAGGCACTTTGGGCTGGGGGTCAGGGAGTCGGGCAAAGTGGGAGCCTCAAAGGATAGAAGGGGCTTTTTAGCTTAGTTTAGCTTAGTTTAAGTCAGCAGCAGATCACGCGTATCACTGTGAGCCAGTGTCTTGCAGGGGTAGAGGGAGGAAGTGATGGGAGAGAGCCTCCTGTTGTCTGTCGAGAATTTAAAGGCAGAAGACTGAATGCAGTCAGTTTGCTCTGAGAGAGACACATGTAGATAAATAGATATAAATATTATATATGTACATCTCCATGTACTACATGACCAGAGAGTCCATGGCCAAGTCCAGTTTAGAGTTTCCGAAGTTTCTGCTTGTCTTACAGTTCCCATCCGAGGAATTATTTGGTGTGAATTCCATTTGCTTCAAGGCGGAAATAATTCCATTTTTATTAGTATCAATTTATACTGGAGTACTCAGAAAATAATGGAATTACAGAAATGTAAGCCGAAAAGTGAATCATAGGTAAAATCGTTACTCACTGTCGACAGGTGGAATAGTGGTTTAATGTAAGGCAGGTACAATGACCCATATTTGTGATCTTGTGTCTGCCTTGGCTTAGTCTCTGTGCTTGGGATCAAGCCCGTGTGAACTGCCTGGTACACAAGTTACAACGAGTAAATGGGAAGATCTTTACGACACTGTTTTAAGTCACCAGTGCAATCCAGGCGGCATGATCTTTTCATCCAGTGATGTGACAAGAGGATGGTTTGAAAGGTTCTCATGGCTGGGTTGACCAACACGATGGTTATCGGGATCACTCACAAATCCCAGGATCTGGTGGCTTGTCCTGTTTTCTTTCTTTCCCCACGTGTGTGTGTGTTCAAGTATTTCATCAGAAGCATCACTGGTTCTAAGTATCAGAAACACCAACTTTCCACTGGAGGCCAACACAGAGACAGTGGGAGTCTGCAAGAATGTGCCAGATGGAATCGGATGGCAAGGACTAACAGCAGCCCGGGGTAGGATGTTGATGATACGGCAGAGGACTTAGTGGGAACTAGTGACTGACTAAAGAAAAGCAAGTTATTGCTCGTTTGTCTACTTACCCATATTTACAAAGTCTAAAACATGAAACAGGATGTCTGAGGCCTGCCTTACCTGGTGGCGCTTCGAGTTCAGCAGAAACCCAGCTGCTGGCGAGGAGCGAGGGGCCGTGCCACAGGATGGTCTGAACGCTTGCTGAGAAGCCTCTATGAAGGATGGTTATGCATTTGCTTTCGGTGTTTCTGGTTTCATACTAAAAATAAAACCTGCAAGTCAAGATATGCTACAGAGAAATAGCCTTAAGGGAACTATTTTAATCTAATATGCATTTTCTTCCGCTTTGCAAATGACACATAAAGAAAATGCAATTGAATAGTTTTGCTAGAAAAAAAATTAAAAACAAAACCATTGAAATAATAATATGATTTCTCAATGATACATGAACACATTGCTCTTATAAAAACAAACACGATATTACAAGTAAAGCTTCAGTCCCTTTTACCACCATCTCTAGTTCCAGCCACCTCCGGAGAGGGAAATACTTGACAGAAAATTCCCTAGAATTCCATATTGGTTGAAAAATAGTTATTACGAACCACTTCTGCCTTTGTTTGACTTTATTGCACACCTGATATTCAGTTTAGCTCGGTTTCTCTGCATCTACACCCTGCCTGCCTTTCCCATTTCACCAGGGTACTCTCTTCTGTTTTCTTGGCCATTTTAGAAGAAACAGAAAACCCGTATCTAATTCACTGTGCCTAAGAAGTTACTAAACATCCTTCCTTAAGGGAAAGAATTGTTCCAAAGTTAAAATAGTCTGTGCTGCTGTTTAAAACTGAACAGCATGCATAGCACTAGTTTATACCCATTGCTGCAGAGACATTAGTGATAACATCAAGCGCTTTGGTAGTTTCCTTTCTTCTTTTTTTTTTTTCAGTTAAAATTTCGTTTGATAAAGAAAATGCAGTCAAAATCTGTATTTACTCCAAATAAGGATTGCCGTTGGAATAAACACTTACATCATCTTCTTGCGGGGCATTTATTTTCACGTGATATTCCAGATTAACGTTTCTTGGCTTTTGATCAGGATTTGGTTCCCAGCGTAAAAGAACTTGAGCCAAACCAGTAACTTTAACGGTGAAATTGACAGGCGGAAGAAGCAAAACTGTTGATTGAAAGAGTAGAGAAGTGAGGCAGTGCTCAAATGCACATACACAGCACTTTTAATTTTTAAAAAGTATTCTATCATCTAGCATACTATTTTATTATGGCTCCTAGCATGTGCCATACTGAAACAATTTTGGAAGAAATTTCTTTAAGATTGTTTTTAAATCATTATCTTTTTTTTACCTTGCCCAGGTGTTTACTTATAACATCTGTACATGATTTTCTTGTTGAAATATGAACATTTTACTACATCATTATTTGCTATAACCATAGTTTTCAAACTGAGCGTTATTATCCATTAATGATCCATGACAACAATTTATTAGTTTGTGACCAGTAATTTTTTTTTTAACGATATGGAAGAAAAATAGAATAGAAAATACCAGGGTGCATCCAACATAAGAAGAATGAGAGCTTGAGAGCTGGATGATGAATCTTCTGTCTGTGTTAAATGAAGGTGCTTACCTATGGGTATGTGTGCTAGTTCATGGTGTAAAGTGTATTTGCCTCTCAGTATGAGTCACAGTCAAAAATATTTGTGAGCAAAATTTCTTAAATAGGCGTTTATAGAAAAGCTTCTGTCTTCCTTTCAGGACTCACTCTCTGACTTTGCTTTCGAAAGAAAAGCTTTTGTTTAATTACAAACTCAAGACCTGTTCATTGCATACATGAACAGATGAACAAAAAGAAGAAAATAAAAATATCCCACAATCCTACTACCAAGAATGGCATTAACATATGATAGATGCACTCTATTTTGTGGGGCATGTATTTATAAAACTCTTTATTTTTTTACTAAAATTAGGACAATATTGTGAATGTAATTACAAAAACCTACTTTTATTTACTCACTGAGCTGTCAGGACTTTTGCATTACACAACCTTCCACAACTCTGTATCCACACTTGCCCCATAAGGTTTTCTAGGGCTGTGTCTGTGTTTCATTGTCCAGTATGGGAGCCACTGGCCACCTGTGACTGTTCAAATTTAAATTTAAATTACTTTAAATAAAATCCAAAGTTCCTTACTTTAGTTGCACTATCCACATTTCAAGTGCTCAACAGTCACATTGGGCTAGTGGCTGTTACACTGGACAGTACAGAGAGAGAACACTGTCACTAGTGTACAAAGTTCTATTAGACAACGCCAGCTTAGGACCATGCCACAGTTTTTCTTTCTTAAACCTTGTCATCACACCAAGCCCATAGATGCAACATGTATCAGAACAAAACGTAGTGGAAGTTTCTTAACATTTGGTTGTGAGGATTTCTAACTATTCCCTTGCAAGGGAAGAGATTGCACACGTGGCCACCAGCACCAGCTTTAAGTCCTTAGTGTCCGTCTGCCCACACTTGGAATCTGATTTCCCACTATAGCGTAAAATTTCAGCCAACGTTGCTGTCTTAAAATATAGTATGTTTAAAGAGTTTGTCTTCTGAAAGAGATAAATACTCTGTTTTATAAAAATCCATATATATTCCTAATTGAAGGTTTATTTGAGAAAATAATGCTGTTCTTTTTATAATGTCTGTTAAAGAAAACATTATTGAATAGAATAGTAGGCTCTTACACTTTTCATCAGGAAGTAATTCTGCTTGCAATACCGCTGTGGCTCCCAAAAGAATCAGTAATGCAGGCACCATGGTGATCATAGCCTATAGAAAACAAGGGAAATGAAAATCTAAATCATCCTGTTGCCATTTAAAAAAAAAAAAACCAGACAGCTACTTTCTAACGTAAGATGTGGTCATCTTGCTGTTTAACAAACACTGATGACTTATCTGTTATGTGCTGGAAATACGAACATGACCACATCTTAGCCTTTCCCCTCAAATGTGCATCCATAATCTGAGAGGCAGAAGGAAATGTAAGATCAATAGTTGTAAATCAGTCAAAAATCTGCCCCAATAAAGGTATGTAGGGGACCCAGTAGGAGCAAAGAGACTCCCGATTTGACATCTCAAGGGTGAAGTAGCGTTCTGGACACACACCCAGGGGGAAAGGGCATTGCAGGTGGAGCACACAGTCTGTGCGAAGCTAGAAGGGAGTAAAGCAGTAGGAAAGGGCTACTAGCCAGCGGAGACCAGAGCAGATCTCTGCACAGCGAAAATTCCAGGCACAGTTCATAAAAGAAATAAGCAACAGTACCATTTTCATTAATGAGCATTTATTTATTTATTTAGAGACAGTCTCACTCTATTGCCCGGGCTAGAGCGCCGTGGCATCAGCCTAGCTCACAGCAACCTCAAACTCCTGGGCTCAAGCGATCCTCCTGCCTCAGCCTCCCAAGTAGCTGGGACTACAGGCATGCGCCGCCATGCCCGGCTAATTTTTTCTCTATATATTTTTTTTAGTTGGCCAATTAATTTCTTTCTATTTTTTTAGTAGAGATGGGGGTCTTGCTCTTGCTCAGACTGGTTTTGAACTCCTGACCTTAAGCGATCCTCCCGCCTCGGCCTCCCAGAGTGCTAGGATTACAGGCGTGAGCCCCCGCGCCTGGCCAATGAGCATTTAAATATGAACCAACATGACAAGAAACTTGAATCTAAAACAATTTGTAATGTGGGAAGGAGAAACTTTGTATCACGAACACAGAATAAACTTGTGCTGCCTTCAGCTTTGGAAAGGCTGATTTTTTTTCTTTCTTTCTTTTTCTTTTTTTTAATGAACCCAAATGGGAGCAGGTCATAAAAGAATTGAAGAACATAGACCTGGAGAAAATAAAGACAACGTTTCTGCCTACTTGAAACAGCTGGGCAATGAGAATGAATCGAGAGAAGGGAACGTTCTGGTAACTCAGTGTGAACAGGCAGAAAAGTCTCGGCCTCTTGTTCTACAGGTCAAAGAAGAGAATTGGAGATCCCTTGCTGGGAAGTGTAGATGAGAAATCTTGAGTTTTTCCTCTGCAAATTTTGAAATGCATATTTCGTATGAACAGAACTTTAAAGGACAAATAGCACGCACAGCTTCCACCTGTCGTGTGCTGTCCTTAATTTGACAAAGTGGTTCTTCCTGCCGTCTCTCCAGGCACACCCCCAGTGATTTGGTGCGAGGCACATACAGTTGTCATCCATGATGAAAACTCCTTCCATGGACGTTATTCCTACCCACAAAGGAAAGGAGTCTGAAAGGTTAAATGATTTGCCAAAAATCAAACAGCTGCTAAGCAATGGAACTTGGACCCAATCTCAAATCTTCCGACAGCAAAACCTACGCTCTGTCAACTCTGTGGCACTAATTACAATGAATTATAATTTTCAGCTTAAAGATTTACTTAAATGGCTTGATATATTTCAAATATAATTCCAGTAGAACCACAGGAGAGATCTTAGCTAAATGGATACCTTCAGGAAATCATACTAACTCGTAATTTCGTTATTATTTCTTGACTTGCTGCTTAACTTACTAATGGTGAAATTGTTAAAATGCCACAATAGCAGGAAAGGAGCAGCACGCAAATCAGTCAATTCCCTTTTCAGATAAACTTAAGAATTGCTAATCAGGATTATGCCAGTTTTGATAAAAAATAATCTTGTTCCTTTTTCTCTGACAATTACACATGACGTAGAAAAAGAATGTTTAAAACAATAAGAACGATGATGACAACAAAAGCAGGTACTCTAATTTTTTGTAAAGTTTCAGCAAGTGAGAATTTTAACGAATTAAAGGGAAGCATTGGTAACCTGCTAAGCCTGAGAAGCAAAGATAAAAAAAATCCTTAACAACAACAACAAATACAGCTTCCTCTACAAGTTATAAAGGTGATGTCTTGAAATAGCAGCATTTCCTGAAATGATATTTAATATGCTCTAGCTTTGTGCTAATTTTTAATAAGAAGAATTCTAGGTCAAAAAATGCAAAATTAGTACATCCTAGTGACTTTTACTGACTGGCAAAGTAAGAATTATGTTATAACCATACTTGTAAAAATAATAAACATCTATTTATCCTTTGCGATTAAAATGTTGAAGTAAATAATGAAACTGTTCAATAGCTCAGTGGGGAGATAATTGAATATTTTATATAAGTAAGCACTCTCCCTTGGAATTTGCCATATATTTTGACTTTATAGCTGCTGAAAATAGAATTGTTTTTCAAATTTGATCATTCAAAAATTTCTTGATTATAAATTTTTTTCCATAAACAGCTAGACACTTTTGTCACATTTTATTGTTATATTTTCTATTTAAAAAGAGACACTTTTGACAGAAAATCAGTTGTCCCATAGACAGCACAAAATACTCAAATAGGAGTCTAAATATTACCAAGAATAACAATTTTTTTGTGAGCCAGATCAATTTCACACAAGGCTGAGCAGTATTGGAGCTTCAGCATTTGACCCCATGTTTTCTATAATTCTGCTCTCTCTCTGCTCTGTTCCCTTTAGCCTTGGCTCATGGCCCTTTAATATTTCTAGTCCCTACCAAAAAAAAAAAGACTCAAATTACTTTGGACCTTCTCTTTAATTCAAAGATACACTGTTATATAGATGTCAGCTAGGCCGTATTTCATTGTACAAGAATAAAGCTACTTCATTAGCTTGGAAGTATATACACATATACATATACATATCAAAATGACAATATGTTCAACTCATTCTTCTCATGGTTACCAATTAAAATCCAAGCAAAAACAATTAAATTGTTAAAATAAGATTTAATTTAAGCAAAATGAAGCAACCACCGTGTTGCCTACGTATAATCGTCAGGAACCACACGCTCAATCGCTAAGAGAAATCATGACATACTTGTCGATGTTCAGTTCCATTGAGTCAATCTAAAATTCCTCGAGTGAGGAATCTGGCTTTTGGTAGGTGTGATATTCTTTAAAATTTAGGAGAAAACATGAGCACAATCTCTTTCACTACAGATGTTTGTAGAAAGTTAGGTGGGTAAAGTTTTGACAGTTGGCGATGGATTTCCCCTGTGTTCTCAAGAACTGGTCAATTTCTATTGAAGTTCAGACTTATACATATTTCCCCCCTTTTTTTCCTTTGCGCCTTAATTCTCTGCCTGGGGAATTTGGTTTTACAATCAAAGTTGTGCTTGCAGCCCTGTTTTTAGAAACTTTTTGAGTCAGCTGTGGTGACACCTAATTCCAGACTCAACTTCAGTAGCAGAAATTGAACAGCAACTGAAAGGATTCATGCTCTGTTAGACTCTTAAGTGGAAAGAGTGTATTTCCTCTTTTACCCTGAACAGCATAATCAGCAATAAAACTTCTCTCTTGAGGGATGAAGAATAATAAACAAATAAACCAAGGTGTACTCTACCAAGGACATAGTTAGCTAGGTAGACTGCATAACCCACCAATGAAAAACCAGTGCACACTCCTAAAAATATAAATGAGTCATAAGGACCACTTATACATGTTGGACTTCTCATCAAATTTCTGAAAATACAACTCATGGGTTCAGACATAAAACAAGCTTTCAGTCCCGATGGAAATGGTGCTGTCACCCTGACTGTTTGGCAAATGGATTTGCTACAGACACCCCAATGGTTAAATGGCTTCCTGCCAACCGCGGATGTTGTGAGTTGTCACCCCGCATCCACGCGCCTCCGTTCCTGGGCATACCTGTCTACAGACGATCGTCTTACTCTGACGAGCACTCAACAGCAGACGGCGAAGACCAAGGACCGTGTCCGTCATGTCTGTGCTCCTGATGCAGCCCCAGCACCTAGCACGGTGCAAGGCACAGCGCAGATGCTCAAGGCACCGGGCCTTGTGCAGAACAGAGGCGAATGAGTACACAGCCCTCCCAGGGCAAGCTGTGTGTGCTGAGACCTACTGAAGGGACAAGTTAGGTCAGGAGCACAGCAGGCTTGGGAGCATTAAACAAGTCCGGTCCTCTTGCTATCTTGCCTAAAAATCCCCCCACGCAGCATTTCAGGTAATACATGCAAATGAGGTGGTTAGATTTGCAAAACTTTATTATATTTCGCAATGCGAACTTTTAACAAATAGCTACAGAGACTCGTTTCCTTTTCAGTAATTCTGAATGGGGACATTCACTTGAAATAGAAATTGTGCCAAGTAATGGAATGTTCAGTATGATAATTCATTAAATCAAGTATTAAATACAATGTTCAATATGGTTATAAAAGCATAGTCACTTTTTATATGTTTATTCATTTTAGGCTCATAGTGTATTTAAAGATTCTGATTTTTCTTTCTTTCTTGTTCTCTTTATCCTTCCCTTTTTTTTTTTTTTTTTTTTGGTTCCATTCCATCCATTGCTTCTGTCTACACGGAAACAGGTTTACTTTGCTTTGGGTAAATAATTAAATTAGTGAACATAAAACCAAGTGAGAGATGTTTCAGCCAAGTTTTTGCACATTTTACACAAAATGTAACAATCTTAGAAATCCAAGAAGCCCAAGCAGAAGCAAAAAGCAGAAAGCCTTCGGTTAGATACATGCTATCATCTCCTTTTTGTTGTTTCTTAAGTTTGTGGCTTTTTAAATTAACTCTGAAACTTCCCCACTAAGACGTTTTATTATACCTACACCCTATTTTCTAAACTCATATATTTTCTAAGAAATCTTGGCGTAACATACGTTCTCATTTTAATCCCACAAAGTATCTGCGGCTGTAGAAAACAATTGTCTTGCATTTATGTAAACATTAACAAAACTATAGGTGTTATTTTAACACGACTCACCTTGCCATGGATTTGCGCATCTGAGTTACTAGACAATACTGGAATGTTATACCCAGAATCAATATGACCTGCCTAATACAAGTTTAATAGCACAGTTATTAAGTCCATCCCTGGTAATAACAGAGTTATAAGGGGTTTTGTTTCCACTTTTTCATTACTTAAAAGTTTGCCATCTATTTATAAATCATTGCTTGGTGGTTTTCCTACCTGCTTTCTCCTGGTGTAATGAAATTATTAGGAGGTGGTACACAGGGCATTATTAGAGCCTATGTCATAGAAAAAAAGGTATTTATTTGCTTACTCTGTGGTGAGTCAAGCGTTTGATTCCAAGCTACTGAGAAGCACAGTGCCCACGCGGTCAGAAGCAGCAGCAGGGCCTCGGACTGAGCCTTATCTCCGGGTGCACTCTTTGACTTAGAGGCGGTTCTTCACTCTTTCATCATCATGACTGTGATGGTTAAAAACTCTCAGGCGGTTTCCTTTCTGATGGACGGGCCGTGCAACTTCTCTCAGCAAATACAGAGGAGGATTTGCAAGAGAGCATTTATGACGAGTCTGAGTGCATCTCCCAACGACCCAGCTGCTGTCAAATGAGAGAATCTCTCCGGGCCAGATAGCCGCTATCTGATAACTGTCCCGCCTGCATTTTCCCTGTGCTGCGGCGCCGGCCTGCTCTGTTCAGGAGCTGAAATCAACTTTTACTCGTGGTGCCAGGGGAGTCAAGTGTGCTGAGGGTGGGCTCTAAAGCATGGCATCTCCCTTTTCTTTATGTGCTTCATTCTGCTGGAGTTGTCACTGTGTCTCTCTACTGGCTGTGCTTCACCAGCGCAAGATGTGACAGGGGTACCCTCTCCCTACACGGGGCGTTGGCAGCAATTGTCACTCGTTAGGGAATGCCTTGGCCCGTCTCTGCTTTGTGAGCAGGTCCTGCACCTGCAAGTAAATGTGTCGGGGTTGGGGGGGAAGTGTTTCTGGGTGAGATAAATTGCTGTCGTCTGTCACTTGGGCTCAGCCTACGCAAACTGTGGCAGTGGCAGTGTTGGTCTGTGGGCCCCACCCCCCCAGACCTTTTCCCTGAAGTCATCACTGGTTCCCAGTAGCCCCCCAGGCTGTCCTCAGTAGGCTTCTATTTTAAGCAAACCTACATGGCTTTTCCTGCCCTTGTTTCTTGTCTGTTTCATTCTGGTGAATTTCGAGGTGACTGACTAGCAAAGCTGACTTTTAGGGTGTAAATGGATAAGAATGGTGCCTATTCCATTAACAGAGTAGTAGCAGCATTTGAAAGGAGACCTTCAGGCTTAGCCCAAGGGATCAGTGATGCCGAGTTTACTGTCCCCTTAGGCCTGTGCAGGAGACTCCGGGAGCTGGGGACTGAGGTCCCCTCACAGCAGGCCCAGCCGAGGTTATATCAGTGGTTCTGTTGGTGAGATGAAAAATGATGGGCTCCCTGCAAGAAACTTCCACAGCGCTCGGTGTCTGTGCTCTTCGAGCACGGTTGGTCTGTGTACTTAGGGTTCCCAAGGTAACCGTTTTAGCATGCGCCAAAGTGAAACCGGATCATTCGTTGTCAGATGACTTGAAAAATGTGATTTTCCTTGGGTAAAGGGGAAGTAAAATCAAGAACAGAGAGAGCGATCCGTTTATTTGCTAAGAGGTACCCAGAAAAATTTAGCTATACTATCGGCCACTTGGCCTGCTCTTTAGAAGTCCTATACATCTAATTTTAGGTATAGCCTGTCTGTCACTAAAAAACCTTAAAAATAGTTATTAATCGTTGTGAAGGGAGTAATTTCTGGCTTGAAAGGCTGCTTTAATGTTCCCTATATTTCTTACATTCAGTTACTCAATAAATATGTATCAAATGCACTTACATGCAAAGCCAGGCGCTGTGAAGGGTGTAAAGAGAATGAAAGCCAGCTGCTCCTCTGGATCCTACCTTCCTGGGTGTGGGATCTCTCATCAACCACGCCAATAGAAACAAACAAGCAAACACGTGCTCTTATTTTGTTCTCGTGTTTCTGTACAAGCCCAAAGGAAAACAAGAGAGGCAGGGATTTGTATTGTTTATTTTTTATGGTGATGATTTCATTCTTCAGAATAAAATATAAATGTCCAAAGACAGTGGACAAACACGCTGGAAGAATTCATAAAAGTGTTTTTTTAAAAAATGAAATCAAATTTGCCCGTATCCTTTAAGAAGCAAAACAATGTGGGTTTAGCCAAATAGCTTGGGTGGAAACATGACTATTAATGACATGGAAATCAGGATTCAGTGGGTCCACCTTGAACTCTGGTTCAAGGAGCTTAGTAAAGTTATCAATTTCTAGGACTCCATTCCATGGAAATAATGTGAAATGTAGCCCAAGATTTACACAAAAGAGAGAGAGAGTGAAATTTATCCTGCCTTTCCTTGTAATAGTAAAAGTAGTATAGAAATGGTTAAGAGAAATATATAACTGCTCAAGATTGAAATACATGAATATTCAAAAGGGGTGTTTATCAAGAACTTTTAACAACACAGGGTATTATGGAAAAAAACGTTAAGTAAAAACAGGAGAGTATATACACACATATAATGTTTTTAATAATCTCATTTTTGGTCAGAAGGCCAGATTGATAGGAGTGGTTATCTCTAAGAGGTGGGTGTATCAGTCAGTATTGCTACAGCACAAACAACCACAAACCCCTCAGTGGTAAACAGTGATAGGCATTTATTTCTCGCCTATGAGTCTGGGTTCTGAGTGAGGATACCTGATCTTGGTCTGGGCTCCATATCACAAAGTGGATTCAGGTTTGTTGCAAGCATCTGTCATTAATTCGGAACCTGTAACTAATATTTTCATGGTGATAGCAAAAGTGCAAGAGAGCAAGACCAATGGCACAAGCACATTTCAAGTATTTGTTCATGTCACCATCCCTGACATCCCAAGAGTTTGAGCAAATTGCTAAGCTCAGAGTCACATGGACCAAGCCCGAAGTATACTTCACCCACCAAGATAAGGATGTGATATATACCACTACTAGAGGAGTGTGAAGAATTGGGATCAACAGTTTATTCTACCACAGTGGGATTGAAGTTTCTTTTACTTTTATTCTATGCTTCTACATATACAAACGTGGTATTAGGTTATTAAGTATGAAATGTCCAATTCCATTAAGTACTAAATTTGACAGTTGATATATTTGATGTTTCACTCTGACACTTCAAGTTTTATTTTTATTGTGAAGGTACATTCTCAATCTTTCAACTGCATGGTTTGGCTTGTGATTACCTTTCCCATTTTATTTTTTAGAGCAATTTTTGTAAAACCGTGGATAAGTCAAAAATTGATGTTATTTTCAAATATGAGTTCCACTGTGAAACCAATGCAGTGTAGACAGCTCGAAATATCAACAAAGTGTTTGGGAAGGATGTGGCACAGTGTCTCGATGGTTTGAGAACTTCTGTTCTGGTGATTTCAATCTTGAAAATGAGCCACGTGAGCGACCTGAGACCAAGGTGGGTAATGATGAGCTGAAAGCTATAATGGAAGTGAATCCACGTCAACCTGTGCATGCACTGGCAGCAAGGTTTGAAGTTACTATTCCAACAATATTGGGCCATTTGAAACAAATGGGCAGGGTAAAGAAGCGACATAGATGAGTTCCACATGAATTACACAAGCATCAGAAGAGAAATTGTCTTCCAGCTTGCCTTTCTTTGCTGTCACGACATAAAGGCGAACCATTTCTACACTGTATTGTTACATGTGATGAAAAATGAATTCTTTTTGACAGTTGCAAGCATTCAGCACAATGGTTGGATAAAGATGAAGTCCTGGAACACAGTCCAAAACCGAATATTCATCTAAAAAAGCTAACGGTGTCTGTTTGGTGATCCAGAGCTGGTATTGTCCACTACAGCTTCATGAAATTCAGTCAATCAATTATAGCAGATGTGTACTGCAACCAGTTGGATGAAATGATGAGGACGCTTGTGATTAAGCAGCTGAGATTGGTCAGTAGAGACAGGTCAATCCTCTTGCAAGACAACACTTGGCCACATGTCCCACAAACAATGCTGCTCCTGCTTCTTCCAGGCTTTGGACCACTTCTTGCAAGGAAAAATATTCAATTCTCAACAAGCTGTGGAAAACGCCTTTCATGATTTCATCGCTACCCACTCTCCAGGCTTCTTCACTGCTGGCATAAACAGGCCATCATTAAGATGGCAAAACTGTGACCATAGGTTAGGCGCATACTTTGATTAATTGTACTGCTTCTTGTTTGAGATAAACTGCGCTTTTGATTCAAAATGGTACATTTCATATTTAATGAACTATATTCTGTGCAAATGCAGAGATAAAAAAGTTATTTTAAAAAATATCAGAGACATACAGAATAAAGGAATAGGATTGAGCATCCAGCACATAGAGCAGGTTCTCATGCTTTGGGGAGAGAATGGGGTTTTTGTTTTTGCAACAGGGAATTCCATTTGAACCCGTATTTAAAGGTAAAAAATGCAATGGCAAGCATCACAGGGAAGCTGAGTTTATAGTCCTCTTGGTTCTGATCTGAGGCTGCTGAGAATTCTGAATTTTGAAGGTGATTATTCTCAGTCTTTACCCTTGGGCCTTTGTTCTTTTAACTATTATTGAAGTCCCATCTTTTAAAATTAATGACCCGGTATGAAATTTCAGAGCAGCTAAAATTGATTTGTCTATTTACTTACCTCTTTTAAATGTAAAATAAAATTGCATTTGTGTGTAAAATCCCCCAGCACCAATGAAAATTGCGATTCTACATTTGCTGAGAAATATCTTTATTTGTCCTCTGGGAGATCTTAAACTTTAGTTGGCTTCTATTAAACTTTTATGAGAACAAAACTAGCGAATGACTTTTTCTCCAAACAGGTACTTTTTGTTGCTTCAAAGAAAGAACACATTCTTGGAACAGGACTTGTTCTTTTAAACAAATTACTCAGTGCAGCTTACAGAGAAAAAGTGGGGCTAGGGAAGGGTGGCAAGGGACAGCCACCACTGCTCCTAAATGGCAGAACATTAAAATCAGGTCATAATTATTTTATTTGACTTGCCTAAATATTGCCACAAATATCTCCCCCAAGGGGCCTACAATGTTAACACTATTAATTCATATCTTTATGGAAAGTATTTCTCTCCCTTCCGTGTCCTATTTAAAATGCACGTGCTCCTGGGAACGGCGATATATTAAGGAGGGCTGAAGGGAAGGGACGGTCCTGGCATGAGTGGGAAGTGGGGGGCTGGTGGTGGCCGCCGAGCTCTGATCACAGAGGTCTCGCCCTGCCGTTTAAGGGGCCTACCCCTGCTCTGCCATGGGCTTCCACGTGAAATCACACCACCTGCCCACAGCCCAAAGGTAGGGGCGTGGAACGGAAAATGCAGCTGACACAGTTAATTTAATGTCCAACACGGCCAATCGATTGTTTTATTACATAATATTTCTTGGTGTTCCTGTGTCCTCCTGCCCACCTAGTTACCAAAGCACACGCTTGGAGGCTGCAGCAGGCAGCCCTGTAGACCCGTTTTAGACTTCTGACTTCCAGAACGTCCAGATGATAAATTTAAGTGTGTGGTGATTTGCTGCAGCTGCCATAGGAAATGATGGCAGGGGTCACCTGTGATTTCTTCTGTCCCTCACGTCTCACGTCAGCTCCTTCCTCACCTCCGATCCATCCTTCCGTCCTCTGCTTTTACTCTGGAGTCCACCCCCTTCTCATCCCCTCCAGTGGCCGTTGGTCCACCTTCCTTGGGACAAATGCCCAGGATCCCCATCCATCCCATCATCATGCTGCCGTCAGACTAACTGCGGGGAAACACAAATGGGTCTATAAAAACTCTGGGTTTTAAAAAAAACCTTTAATGTCTGGCTATTTCCATTAAACTTAAATCCTAATGTGCTAATGCAAAGAACCCAGCCCTGGATGGTCCAGTCCCCACCGGCTTCTGCAGCCTTATCAGTGTGCAGGGGTGGTTTTCAGTGAGAACGCCTGGGTTCAAATTCTGTCTGTGCCGCTCACTCTCTATGTGACCTTAGACTAATAAACCTCTCTATCCCTCAATTTCCTCTCCTATAAGACACCTCATTGAGTGAGTGCGAAGACTAAACAAGTTAATCCATATAAAATGCCTGGCACTGTTCCAAACACAATATGCTTTGGTAGGTAGCCTTCTTGCTACTGTATTACCCATGACATTGGCATGCGGTGAGCACTAAAGAAACATGTTGTGAATGAATGAATGAGTGAATGAAAGCTTTTCTCTCCAGCGTGCAGAAATGAATCAGTGTCCCCGAAACACAACCCAAACTCAGATGAGCCTAGGGCAGCCACAGCTTGGCCACTAGTTGTATAAACACCAGGATCGAAGATCTGGTTTACTAAGAAGAAAGATGGAAGCTCTTTTAGGGAATCTCTAAACTCTTGGGGGAATCTCTAACAAGCCCTGAAGGACATTCAAGTGAGCATTCATGAATATCTAATGTTGGTATAGCTAATAAATAGTGACATATATTGATAGTTCTAAACTGTCTCACTTTCTTGAATTTCCTTCTTAATAATGTGTTGCCTTCTAACTGAAGAATGATCTTATGCCTGTGGTATTTCTAGGGAATGGCAGAAACTCGCCAGACCCTAGCAGTCCTCTCTGTTCATGATATTTACTTTGGGGTATGTACTATACAAAGAGGATACTTCCTGTAGGATTTCTGTGCAGTAAATGTCAGTTCCTTTGCAGATAAAGTTTTATTTCCCTTAGGCCAGGTCTATATTAAGAGATAATAGTAAACACCTCGTGTGGGGTAGAGAGGACTTCTGGATCACTTTTGTTGTCCTCGTAATATCCTGAGGGTTGAACTGGGCATCTGTCCCTAGACTTCTTTCCCCTTTAGAATAATGGCCCCAGCATTCCTCATCCTGCTTTCACATGTACATGCTTTAATAACTGAATTAATTCGAATAAGCATTCCTTTAAGTGAGAGCCTTTTTAACTATATTTTAAACTGTTTTATGTTCCAATTGTTTCTTTTTTTTGCTATTTATAAAAATATAATTTTTGGGTGAGGTTTATTGAGGTATGATTTGCAAACAAGAAAGTTTTCCCTTCTTAGTGTTCTATGTATTTTGGCAAACACGATTGTGTAATCACCATTATAATCAAGTTATAAAACAATTCTGTCACCTCCCCCCACCCCAAATTCCCTTATGCCTTTTCATAGCAAACCCCTTCTCCCATCTCCGGTAGCTGGAGACAATGGACCTGTTTTGTCTCAGCCAGAAAAGTTTTGCCTTTTCTGGATGTCATATGAATAGAATCCTATGTATCTTCTTGAATTGGCTTTCAGAAACAACTAATACATGTCGTTATGTGTACTAGTAGTTTGTTCTTTTTATCATTGAGTAGTATTTCATTGTACGGATATACTCCAGCTGGCTTATCCATTCATCTGTGGGAGGAAATTTGGGTTTCTTCCAGCTTGGGTTAATTATGAATAAAGGGACTACAACCATTCACATACACTTCTTGGTGTGAACAAAAGTTTTCATTTCTCTAAGATAAATATCTAGGAGTGGGATTGCTGGGTCTTAAGGTAAGTATATACTTAATTTTATCAGATACCAGTAAACTGTTATCCAAAGTGGTGTGAACTAAAACAAAATCTTAAGGCTCCCTCCCCACAGCTGACTGAATGGATCCCCTCCTGGCCAAGGGGATATCCTAAAACTAAATTGTCTGCCAGGAGGAGGGAGGTCAGACATGCCTCATCATTCCCCGATCCTTTCTTGGAAACATCCTTTTCAACTCATTAACAAGACAAAACTGCAGGTCTTCAATTTACACAACAAATGTATGTCCGGTGGTGGCTTGTCTCTGATTAACAGACCTTTTTATTTTAAACATTCCAATCCTTTAGACAAAGCTTCATGTCTTTAACCAATTATAAGTCAAAGAATCTTTAAACCCACCTATAACCTGTTAGCCCCTCGGCCCACTTCCAAATGGCCCACCTTTTCAGGCCAAACCAATGTATGCCTCCCACGTATTGATTTATGACTTTATCTGTAACCCCTGTCTCCCTGAAATGTATAAAACCAAACTGTAACCTAATCACAGTGAGTCCACTTGCTCAAGGCTTCTTAAGCGTGGCTCCGGGTCATAGTCCTCAAATTTGGCTCAGAATACACCTCTTTAAAATTATTTTACAGAGTTTGGCATCTTTTCCATTGACAGTGGCTATACTAGGTTGTATTCCCACCAACAGTGTATGAGAGCTCCAGTTGCTCTACAGCCTCATCAGCACTTGGTATTATTGGCAGATGTTTCGATTTTAGACATTCTATAACAGGTGTGTACTGATATCTCATTGTGGTTTTGAATTTGTTTTTCCCTGGTGATTGATGATGTTTAATACCTGTTAGGTTTGTTCCAGGTGGGAACGCAAAAAGTATGTGTAGGACAGAGTGTCGTTCGTGCAAAACTTAGGCTTGTAAAACAATAACCGTAGGAGTCTGGGGAGTCCCCGGACTTTGTAGATCTAACAGCCAGCTGCAGCCAGCACTCCTTTTCCTTCCCTCCCTGATAGAGACGAAGGCTCTCCCTCCTGATAAGGACGATGCCAGAACCGACAGATGGATGTGCCTGGGGCAAAGGGGTCATAGGAGTTGGTTGTTTGAAGAAGAACTTAACTACCAACAGCTGTTCTGCCCACCGTCCTCTGCCATGCACGAACTGCACGTAGCAGGAAGCAATTCTTCACCTGCCAGTTTGGCCCAGAAACAAAGAACTGAACAGGGCAGGTAGGAGGGGGTCTGCTCTCCCCACTTATAAAAACCCTCACTAACCTCCCTTCTGTGCTCTCTTTTTGGACTGAGCCCACTCACACCCTGGTGAATAAACCAGCCGTGTTGCGCCCACCTAGCTTGTGAGTGAAATCTGTCTGTCCTTTGTGACATTCACCCTCTCAGTATCTTTATACATGCTTGGGTGCCAACAATATAACTTCTCTTGTTATACTTATTCCTACATGTTTGATAGATATACATTTTTACATTCTATATTTTTGCTGCTGATATATAAAATATATTATATTTTATATTAATATATAATATATATTAGCCCCCATCCCGAGGAGCGGGGCCCGCACACCAGCTCAGAGCGCGGTCCAGCAGTGGGGAGGTGGGAGGGGCGGGGAAAGCCGTTCAAGCCCCGCCCACGTCCTGCCGCGACCGCCCATTCGCCGCCGGCCAACGTGCGCCGGTGACGACAACCGTCCGCGTCCCGGAAGTGCGTGCGGCGGCGGCGGGCCGGGTGAGCGGATGTGCGCCGCAGGGCGGGCAGCGGTGGCGGCGGCGCGACGGGCCCTTGGCCTCCCGCGTGCGGGCCACTGTCGTGGAGGAAGGCGGGAGCGGGGTGCGGCCAGAGGCCGCAAAAGGGCCCCAACGTGGAGGCGGTGTCCACCTGTTCTCGGCTTCCTCGCGGCCGGCTCCCCGAGGGCCTTTATCGCCGAGCCTTTGTGCCGGCACCTGGTGCGGGCCGGGGCGCGCCGTTTCAGGGCCGGGGTCCCCAGCGGGTTTTCCTCAGTTGGGGCGGAGGTGGAGGGAAACGGAGCCAACTCTTTGCTCCCCGTGTGGCCTGGGTTGAGGGCCCGCGCTCCCTCGGGGAAGCCCCGCTCCTCAGACTTGCTCGCCAACGAATGGCGTGGTCCTTGTCCGGCAGGGTCCGCGTGGGGGCCACTCGAGAGCTGCTGCCCACCTTATGGGGAGAGCCACGGGGGTGGTGATGGAGAAGGAAGGCGGGGTGGGAGGGAGAGAAGGAGGAAATGGCAGGCAGCAAGGCTAAGTCTTGGGCAAATATGTTTTACAATTCCTAGGAAAAGTCCCTGAGTCGTAAGTTTCGGGTGCCAGTGGGGAAGTAGGCTGATGTCCACCTGTGACCGTGACGTGTTCTGGAGGAGCCAGGGCTTGCTGCAGGTCTTCCAGATAGTTTCTGGAACCCCGAGCCCCTCACGCTTTAACTGAAGCCCGCCCCCCAAGGGAATGTTACAACGGTAAAACGGGGGTGTGCGAGCGTGGTCGTATGTGCTCGCGGAGTACAGAACCAGGTAGCTACAAGCATGGATTTAGGAACTGTCCCTCAAATTGTCATCTTTTCGTCTGAACAAAACGTGAGCTTTTCTCAATTGATAAATAAAATTGTAATGTGTCCCTTTTTACTTTCCTTCACTTTTAAATTTCATTGGGGTGTCTGTGCGTGTTTTCCTTGTAGACGCATGGTTGGTGACTTTCTCTCCAGATGCTGAGGTACCTGTATCCTTGGCACAGGCCAGTACTGAGCTTTAGTTGGAGTCGGCTGTGCCTTTTGAGGCAACACCTGTTTACAATGAAGTTGCAGTCTCCGGAATTCCAGTCACTTTTCACGGAAGGATTGAAGAGTCTGACGGGTGAGAGTTCAGGATGCCTTTTCTTGATTTGGGAAGCCTGTGTGAATAGAGAATCACAGGGTTTGTTTACATTTTTTTAGCCAACGTTCAGATATTTTTGATGTTGTTGAGCTAATGAAAGGTTTACTTATAGGTAATCCAAAAACTATAGCCAAGTCGCTAGAAGAGGCAAGAAGTTGACTGTAACGAAAAGCCAGACTTTTCTGAATACTGTGCCAAGAAGTAGTTTCCATACATTATAGGGTTGACTACTAACCTAATGAGTAGGTACATTTTCCCTTGTTGCAGGGAGGAGGAAACAGATGCTTAGGAATGTGAAGTGCTTTGCCTGTGTTTCTGCCACAGACAACTAGACAGCTGGGCGTTAGACCTCTGCAGTCTGATTTCAGAGCCCACCTGTAAGCAGTAAGCTCCATTTCCTGCCTAGGTATAAGTGCTTTCGGAGAGAACTGAAGGCAAAAAGAAATACGAGTTACCTCCTTTGTGCACATGCAAAACTTACCTGGAAGGAACACTGGAAATGGGTTTAGCTAAGTGCCTGACCATAGGACCTGCTTCTTGCTGTTGCCACAGCTTTATCAGTATTGGTCCTTAATGTCAGCTACTGATGTCGCTGAAGCAGCCATAGGCTGCATTTCAAAGGCTGTGAGTATTTTAGTAGCACCTTCAGAAATATATTAGGCTATAGTATGTACGTAGAAATACGACCTAAACGGTACTTTGCAGCCCTGGCCGGCCATTAGATTCACCTGGGGAGCTTTTAAAACATAGATGCTGGGATTCTGCCCCCAGCCTACTGTACTGGAATCTCCAGGAGGGATGGGCATCTATATATATATATATATATATATATATTTTTTTTTTTTTCCCAAAAACTCCACAGATGCATTCTGATGCAAAGAAGGCGGAGGAATTGTTGCTGTAAAATTACTCACCTTGTGTTAGCTTATTCACAAAGCTACTTTCCCATTCTTGAAATTAGATGATGGCTTTTTAAGTATATGCCAGTGGTAAACATCCCAGAACGTGTTGATTAGTTTAGGTTCTTCAGGTGGTCTTGCAGCGGAGTGCTTAAATGCGAGGTTGTTTATGCTGATGCCTCACTGTGATTTTTAATAGGACAGTGAAAAATACAGGTGCCCATATGTAATAAGACTTTTTCTACAAACAACATTGAAGGTAAAAAGAAATGGGTAAACTTAATTTTAATAATTATTTTTAGTACATTTAATGTATCTAAGATAATATAATTTCAGTATGAAGCATGTAAATTATTGAAGTATATTCTTCTGTGTCTTTGGAATCGAGCATGTGTTTAACACGTACGGTACATCTCACTTCAGACTCACCACATTTCTAGTGCTCAACAACCACAAGTGGCTAGTGACTACTGTTTGAACAAGGCAAATCTAGAAGCTCTAATTCTGGGTTGAATCTGAGCTTTTGTCTGTCTTTATATGCCCTTCCTAGCCCCAGTCTTCCCGTTCTCAATTGCAAGAGGCCTCTTGGAAGAAGGAATAAGTAGCTCTCAGCGGCTTATTTGAGCTCATTCTACATTTTTTTTTTTTTGGAAACAGGGTTCTGGATTTTTTTTTAAAAGAGGGTCTTGCTCTGTTGCCTAGGCCAGAGTACAGTGGTGTGATCACAGCTCACTGCAGCCTCTAATTCCTAGGCTCAAGGGATCCTCCTGCCTCAACCTCCTAAGCAGCTGGGACTACAGGTGCCCCCACCACACCTCCTGGCTAATTTTAGACTTTGTAAGGATGGGGTCAGGGTGTGTTGTTCAGGTTGGTCTTGAACTCCTGGCCTCAAGTGATTCTCCCACCGTGGCCTCCCAAAGTGCTGGAATTACTGGTGTGAGCTACTGTGCCTGGCCTAGATAATGATCACTGTAGTTTTTTTGAAACTCTTTTAACAGTTGTGTTTAACTATCTAAACCTGACTTTAAGCGCTGAATTTTCTGTACCCTGAGAAATGAAGTCGTAAGGAAGTTAGAGTCTCAATGGTATGGTAAGACAGAAGTGGTGGTTGTTTCCGGGTCCTGTCCTTGAAAGACACATGAGAGCATGGACATATCTAAAGTTGACTTTTTCTAGGTTATGGTAGAAGTGGCAAGAACGGAATCTTTTAGCGCATTGCTCAACAGTTAGAAAATCAAAGACTTGGGTGCCCTGGTAAAATTCTGTGTAAAAACAAAATGCACAAAAACACACATAGCCTTTGTGATGGCTGCCGTATGGTGATACATACAGTTTGGATCCTACTGTACCAGTTCTCAAATCTTAATATCTGCTTTGTGATGTGTAGATTTAGTTTTGGTATGCAAGAATTTGGGAGGCTAGGGGAGTGTATTACATAATATAGTTTTATAATTTGTCAGGTTATTTCACATATTTTATTTCTGGTTTTGCTTTAGTACAATTATATACTGCTAGTGGTGTATAAGATTATTTCCCTGTTCCAGAAATGAGGTTGAAATGCTGAATATAGGGGATTTTTGCCTGAGTTACATGATTAGTGGACAGGCAAGGACTTCTTTAGTTAATTTGGTTGTGGCCCATAGTCACTGCTGGGTGACAGTGCTCAATGGTATTGGCTGTTGGTTCTCATTCTTGGTGTGCTCATGGCCAAAGTATAACCAGACACATCAAAGTAAGGCAAGCACGAAAATGAGGTTTACTGAGGAGAGAAAGATAGAATTATAGAACAAGTGCAAGATACAGGTTTACAGGGCATGATACATATGCCACAGATGACGACCAGACCCATTGTCACAGCACATGGAGAGCCAAGAGAAGGGCAAAGAGTTTGGTTATGGTCTGTGACTTGTTTTATAGTGCCCAGATTGGGACCACCGTGGGGGTGGCTCAGATGTCACCATGGAACCACTTTCATTGGACAGCTGGGAGTTGCATTACTGTGCATGTGGGTTGTTCTAGGTCAATTTCTGGACTCTATGGTACCTATGCTGCTGGGCCTGTGGGTGAGAGAGCCCTTCACATTCTTTTGCAGCTGGTGCACTAAGTTATGATTGGCCGATTCGTAGGGTATTCCCTCCTCCCCCAGTTATGGCAGTTGCTCCGGAAGGATTAGGGTGGAGCAGGACCAAGATGGGAGCCTGGGGCCCCACACTTGTCCTTCCCAGGTGGGGCAGTTGCACCAAGGCAACAGCACCCACATTCGTCCCTAGGAGACCCGAATCCCTTGCTATCTCCCTAACAGTATGTGATGCTAGAAAGTCTCATTAACATTTGGGACAACAGCAACAACTGATCACTCTTGAAGGTTGGAAGCTATTAGAGATCATCTGTTTTCCTGCAGTAATGATCTTCCCACCTGTACCTCTCGCTCACCTTCACCAGCCCCACCCCAACCTCCAATCCTCAAACTTCAAAATTGTAAAGGGAATAAGTTTGTGAAAATTGAATTGCTAATTAACATTAAAAAGGTGACAGTTATAACAGTTTTCTGACACATTAATGTGTGGTCTTTTGGATTGCAAACAAGAATAACAGTAGCTTACTGTCCTGTGGCAGAGCAAATTAACTTAGTTCTGGAATGGTAAGATTCTGCATTTCTGAGTGTCAGGCTTAAATTTATAATGAAATTTAGCAGCATTAGGTGTTATTTTCACTGAATATGTAACTTGTAAAGTCTTTTGGCATGTTGAATGTATCCCTGTTTTTGTAAGATTGAAGGTATCAGTAACTGAGGAATAAAGGAGTCTTTAAGGTTGATAGTCCCTACTGTTTTAGGTCAATATAAATTCATACCTTTTTTACAATTTTTATGACTCCTATTTCACACAGACATAAATGTCTTTATGTGCCTTTTTCAATTGTATTAAAATGTTATTTTATAAATCCTGAATTGTGAGTTTTTTGGAAATGGTTTAATAATAGGACTAATCAAAATGGTGAATAAATTACTTTAAGTTCTGGATCTCTTTTTCTGTAATGCAATTTATTGAGTGACTTTGAACTTGCAATTTTATTTAGTAAAGCTAGTATGAGAATCTTAAAACAGTGGTTATCTATGTAAATTTGGCTTTGACCTTATTCATCCCATTATGTAAAGCAGGTTCAAAAGAACATAAAACTTGCCCTTTATTTGCTTTCCAAAGCAGTTTCTTAGATACTGTTTTGATTTGAAGGAAGAAAACTTAAAAAAAAAAAAAAAATTCCCAGTGAAGCCACTCTTTTTTTTTTAATAGCTAGAATATCACAATTCTGTTCCATTGTGAGCCAAGTTAGTACAAAGATGGATAAGATAGGTTTTTTACCCTGAGAAGTGGGGAGACAAAGACATAATTAGTAATTCTTACATAATTAGTAGGTGTAAAGATATACTAAAAATTCACTTAACCTCACCTTCAGGAGAGGCTTCCTAAACAATCTCGATGAAACGTGTGAGATAGATCGGTGTTTTCCCAGCTGGTTAGTGACCATGGTCCATGTCCATTTAGTGGTCATGACCAGCATTTTGTAAAAGAGAGAATAGAATGTATAATAGATTGCATGGTGTGCAGTAAGGGTAAGTTTTATTTCGTGAAACTTTGTTTACCACAGAGATACACAGACAGGTATGGGTGGCTGCTGTGTGAATGTCCTTCCTGGTGTGGTTATGGCCCAAGAAGTCAGACAAGTGAGTTGGGCAGCTGTTTCGGTGAAGTGATTCACACAAGTGAAGTTACGGAGGGAAACTACAGGGAGAGTTCGGTGAAGGTGAAGTGTGATGCAAATCGGCCCTTGAAGCCGTTGTATATTGTGCTAAAGAATTTGGCTGTTGTGCTGTGCGTGGTTAGAGGAGCAGCCCGCGCAGCATGGCTGACCTGGTGTTTTAGAGCCTGGTCTGCGTTGTGGAGGCTGGACTGACAGGCGCGTGGTGTGGCACAGGCAGTGGGACTTGATAGGAAATGTGGCCTTAAAGAAATATGCACACTTCGCCTTGCAGAGGCTCATGGAAGTGGTATCCTTGTGGGAGAGGCAGCTTTTAGTTAAGGCAAGAAGGTGGAGGGAGGGAGCATTTGTTATTTTTAAGCAAATCACTGTTAGGGAGTCTGCAGTGGGGCCGGAAGGTTTGGGAAGAATGGGTAGGAGAGGTGTGTGGGGAGGACAAAAACCAGAAGACACTGGGGTAGGGGTGGAGGAGTATGTTCCGAGTTGTGGTTAGGGTTGTTAGGGTGCTGCAGCTCCAGTGTATGTTCAGTTTAGCTGAATGCTTATGTCACTGTCCTCCAGTCAAAGACCACCCGGGGACACAGCAAGTTGGGTCGTTACTCCTGGCAGTGAGGGAGAAAGCTGACCATGGAGAACTTTGGTGCGTTTCAGTGAGAGGGTTTTAGAAAGGACTTCTAATACTTGGGCTCTCTGGAGAGAGTTCAAGTCAGTGGGGCTTTGCAGCACTTTAGATGCTCTCAGGAAGCAGAAGTCATGCTATGATTGGGGACCTTAATAATTCTTAGCTAAAAGGGGAGAAAACTATGACAGTAAAACTGATTGGTAAGTTAGGAGCAGTCACTATATTAACTGTTATGGGGGTGTCTTAGTGTTCATGTTTTATCTGTGTTCAAATGATTACAGAGTTGTCTCGTTTTGTCTTGATCCGTTGTGGTCATAGAATGCCCTTCTCTGGTATTGATGTTCTGTGAAATTATTTATGTTCCACAGGACACCAGGCCTAGTTGTGAATGGCAGGACATCTTGTAGCAATGCCAAGGCTTAGCTAGTATCAGGCCGGTTCTTGGACATCATTCTCACTAGGTTCCGTATTGTCCTTCGGTCACATCAGTTGTGGTGGACTTTGTCTTATCCTGTACCCGTAGAGGAATAAACTGTGTAGTTATAGTAGCTCCAGTGTTCATATGGTTCTACCAAGAGCACAGCTATGAGTTGGTTTTAAACATCATATGCAGATTATTTCCTGAAGGATTCTTTGCCATAATATTGACATAAGTGATCTGATAGGCTAATGTTGTCTGATAGTTTCATACATGAACTTACTGCATTAGCACCTATACACAAAGAGAAATACTTACAAAACACTTTACTGTTTCTAAAGTATGCACATAAACTGGGAAAAAGTAAGTGGAATTATTTGCTTTACTCATTGGTAATAATTCAAATTTATATTGATGACCTTGAGGCACTGTGGACTTCTGAATTCTCTCCTAAATAAGCAAAGAAAAACTCTGTAAGTTCCCTGCTTCCCACAGTTCTCACAGGCATTCTGCTGTAAGGAAATCATTTCACTTTTTTGGGCCTTATTCTCATTTTTCATATGAAAAACCTCGGTTAAGTGATCTCTCCTGTCCGACTAGATGGAAGAGCCTTGTGTGAATCACTTCTGTGCCGCTTAAAAGAAACACATTGAAATAAAAATCTTTCTTTCATCTCAGAATTATTTGTCAAAGAGAACCATGAATTAAGAATAGCAGGAGGTGCAGTGAGGGATTTATTAAATGGAGTGAAGCCTCAGGATGTGGACTTTGCCACCACTGCCACCCCGGCTCAGATGAAGGAGATGTTTCAGTCTGCCGGGATTCGGATGATAAACAACAAAGGAGAAAAGCACGGGACGATTACTGCCAGGGTAAGTCAAAACCTTACACTTGGTTAATTGCATTGCCTTTTTTCTAATTTTTAAAAATTTAATAATTTTTTTCTAGTTTAAAAAAGTGAATAATAGAAAGCCCAATAAAAAATGTGAGTCTCCTCTAAACCCTCGTACACCCTGCATCCTCTGTTGTCGCAGCCACATTTAACCAAGTCTTAGGTTACCTGTTACGTTCCCATTTCTAAAAAGATCTTTGTATGCTGCGGGTTTTGTTTTTACTTCCCAGTTTTAAGATGTTAGCTGTTGACTTCCTACCGGGGAAGATGATTTAGCTTTCATACTGCAGCCTTCTCAACAACTACCACATGTGATCCTCCTGCCGCCATCTTCCTAGTATATTTATGTTATAATTTTTGGTTAAGTCAATATTCAGGGTTTACATTTATGACTTCATATTGTTTACAGCCAGATCGTGGAGCATGCTATGATCATATTTCTTATGTTGCATGTTTTTTGTTTTTCCAGGAGTTAACAGCATTTTTCTCTGCCATAGCTTTCTGTGTACCACTAATTGTTTCCCGTACTGTGTGCCAGCACTGGAAAGTTCCTGTCAAAAGATTTGAACACATCAAGCTTCAGTTCTTTCTTTTTTATTGGAGACATCTTACCTGGTGCTGTCTTCCTGCTGCAACGTGGACTTTTAGGAATTTCCTTGGCCTCTCTTTGTTAGAACTCCCGTTTCCTAGATCTCATGTGGTATTCTTTCTGTGGCCTCATTTTAATATTTCAAAACCTGAAGAAGCCTTGTATGTCTGAAAATATTTTTCTTTTACTGCCACACTGATTTGAGAGTTTTGTTGGTTATGGGTTTCTGGGTAGGGAATGATTTTCACTCAAAGGCTTTGTTTTCTAGCTTCCGGTACTGCCACTGAGAAGTCTCATACCATTTAGATTTCTCCTTGGTTTGAAACCTGGTGATTATTCTATCCTTTGGGAAGTCTTTCTGATCTTTTTATCTCTTTTATTTTTATTTTTTAAATTTCAAGATATTAAGGGGTTACAAGTGTTTTTGTTATAGGGATACCTTGTATAATGCGGGAGGTCAGAGCTTTTAGGGTGCCTGTTGTCCTAATAGTGTTCATTGTACCCAATAGGTAAGTGTTTATCCCTCACCCTCCTCCCAACCTCGCCCTTTTTAGTTTCCAATGTCCTTTACATCTCTTTGTGCCCATGTGTACCCATCTTTAGCTCGTACTTACTAGTGAGACCGCGTGGTGTTTGTTTTTCCATTCCTGAGATACTTTACTTCGGATCATGGTCTCCAGTTCCATCCAAGTTGCTGCAAGAGACATTATTTCATTCCTTTTTATGGCCCAGCAGGACTCCATGGCACATGCATACCACATTTTCTTTATCCACTCATGAATTGATGGCACGTAGGTCACCCGTATCTTTGCAGTTGTGAATTGTGCTGTGATAAACATTCAGGTACAGGTGTCTTTTTGACATAGTGACTTCTTTTCCTTTGGGTAGATACCCAGTAGTGGGATTGCTGGATCAAATGGTAGGTCTACTTGTAGTTCTCTCAGGAATCTCCATACTGTTTTCCTAGAGGTTGTACTAGTTTACATTCCCACCAACAATGCATAAGCATTTCTTTTTTATCGCATCTGCACCAACATCTGTTTTTTTATTTTTTAATAATGGGCATTCTGATGGGGTAAGGTGGTATCTCATTGTGGTTTTAATTTGCATTTCTCTTGATGATTAGTGATGAGCATTTTTTCATGTTTGTTGGCCATCTGTCTATATTTTTTTGGAAATACTCTGGTCATGGAGTCCACTTGTTCAAGGCTTCTTGGGTGTGGCTCTGGATCAAAATTACTTTAAAAATTAAAAAAAAAATACTCTGGTCATGTCTTTTGCCACTTTTTAATGGGATTATTTGTTTTTTTCCTTGACGATTTGAGTTCTTTATAGATTCCAGGTATTAGTCCATTGTTGGTTGTATAGTTTGTGAATATTTTGTTGTCTGTTTACTGTGATTATTTCCCTTGCCGTGCAAAACTTTTTAATTAAGTCCCACTTATTTATTTTTGTTGTTACTGTATTTGTTAACTGGGGTCTTGGTTATAAATTCTATGCCTCGGCTAATGTCTAGAAGAGTTTTTCCTATGTTTTCTTCTATAATTTTTATGGTTTCAGGTCTTACATTTAATTCTTTAATCCATCTTGAGTTCTGATCTTTTCATCTCTTAATTTTAAGATAATGTGCCTTGCATTGGATTTATTTTCATTTATTGTTAAGGGCACTTAATGGGCCTTGTTGTGTTTCTTTTATGATTTCATCCCCTTTGTTAAATGTTTTCTTTGGAAACTCCTATTATTTGGTTGCTAGGCCACTGGGACTGATCTTCTCGTTTTATCTTTTGTCGTCTATTTTCAGGTCTTTTATTTTACTTTCCGTGAGAATGCCTTAACTTCATTTTCCAACTTATTATATTTGCAATTTCTGTGGTCTTTTACATTTTCAAGAAGTCAGTCTTAGTATATTTCTTTTGAAAGCTTCCTGTTCTTGTTTTAGATGCAATATCTTATTTCCCTTAGGATATCAATTGCAGTTATTTTGACAATGTTTGTTTCCTCTGAGCTTTTTCTGTCATGTTGGCTTTCCTTAAATCCGCCTGTTCTTTGGCTCTCTCTGTATTTGGGTGATGCTCTAAAGTGTTAGCAAAATGACTTGAGGGCTTTATTGTAATTTTGAGTGGGAAGTGTCAGCCAGTTGGGACAGTTGGACAGTGTCAATCTCAGTAGGAGATATCATTAGGAGAAATCAGAGAGGAGTCCCCCAGCGTTATGCAGGGAACAATCCTGGTGGTTAGCATTTGGAACCAAGTTGGGAAAGTGATGGTGGTCACATGGATTCTCAGTTAATCTTGTTTTCATTGTGATGCTTCATTCCTGTGATCATCTGTGCCTGGTGCACCAAGTTCTGATTGCTTTTGGTTTAACCTTTCTAGAGAGTTAATCCCTGGTTTTCTGCCTGGTTAAGAGAGGCATTCTGGGGGGAAGGGGGTCTAATTATTTCTTATAATGATTTTCAAACAGTTTTCCTATTTCAAACCTTTTTCTTACCCTTTGCCTTCATAGATACTGTGTCTCAAAATTCCTGAGTTCGGGAATTCTGTACTGAGAATACAGATATGTATATACTTGTATCTAGAGAACAGTATGTATTGAGAGAAATCCTAGAACAGACTTCTAGTGCTCATTAGTGGCTTTTACTTTCTAAGGAAGAAATTCCAAATCCCTGCATGGCATGTAAAACACTTTGCTCTCTACCCTAAATGCTAACATGCTATTTGTCAAGTACACTTTCTCTTTTACATATTTTCCCTTTCTCCACTGCTTTTGGTCATCTTTTTAATCTTCATTTCAAATTGTTCTTCGCACCACATTTCCATGTACAGATCCTATTTATTTTTCAAGGCTTAGCTCAGATGTCACTCTATCAGGAAGCTACTCAACTTTCCCAGCGGGAGGTAATATTTCTTCCCAAAATATATATAATACTTTATTATTATTTCTTTTCTATTTTTTTGGTGCTGTGACTTGGATACGAACTGAGGTTGCCGTGGACACTGTAACACTTTAACTTCATTGGTTAAGGAATTGAAGATCTTTTAACTGACTTCTTTATTTATCAATCCTTTGCTCAGTGGTATATATCCCATGAATTGATATTCAGCTCTTTGCAAACTGGAGCTATTAAAAAATATTTCAGAGAATAGCCTGATTTGAAATTGCAGAATGAGAATACAGTTGTGAGGGTTCTACCTTTCTACCTACCACATCACTTAGCAGAGTTGACATGTTTATATGTCAAACTCATATTTTTTAATCATGATGGGTATTTAAAAAAAATGTCATTCTTTGCATCTATCTTTGAATATTGTGAGTGTCATTCTGTTTCAATGTTTATGTATAGTAGTTGACTTTAAAAACACATAACTATTGTCAGGGCTTACAGCACTGTGCCTTAATGAAGACAAACCTACTGTTTTCAGTTTATCCAGTAATACTAAAAACTAATGCTTTTTAAAAAATCTATTGTAGCTTCATGAAGAAAATTTTGAAATTACAACACTACGGATTGATGTCGTCACTGACGGAAGACATGCGGAGGTAGAATTCACAACCGACTGGCAGAAAGATGCCGAACGCAGAGATCTCACTATAAATTCAATGTTTTTAGGTAATGTATGGAGATAAAATATGACTAATTGTCTTAATTCAGTCTATCAGAATGCCTTCTTTTCAAGTGAAACCTGCATTCTGGAAACGTTCACCAATTTGAGAAGTTACATTAGTTTCTTTTAAGAGACAGTGTGTCATATTCATTGAAAAGAATTGACTTTGGAGCCACAATCCCTGGTTCAAATTCTGACTCTATCACTCACTAGCCATAAAATGAAGGTGTTAATAGTAGTGTCTTCTGTAGGGCTGTTGTGAGGATAAAGGGAGTTAGTAATTGTAAATAATTAGAACAGAGCCTGACACATGTACACAGTCAGTGTTAATTTCATAAAGCTACATCTAAACAATATTAAGCGTTTCAGGAAGAAAAATGTGCATACACATATGTGTGCATGTTCATACACTTCCCCCTCCCCCCATGTCATTGTTTTTCTTCTGTGCTGTCTTTCTTGCATCCATTTCCACCCTTTCGTCTGGTGCCCTGGCACACCCTGATGAATGACTTAAGCGTCTTCTGTATTGGTGAGCCTACACACAACTTCAAATTCCTTTTTAGCACCGCATTTTAGGAATCATCGATAGTCAGAGCTGGCACGTCAGATGAAACCTGTCACAACATTGTAACGTTTTCATTACCGAAAGCAATAGGAATCATATGAAGGTAGATAAGAATACGGTTACTGTTTTGGTACATTATTGATGCACCATATTTTGAACTTTTAATTTTAGATAAGCCCTTTATGTTTAAGACTGGATTAGAAAAGAGGTGATGAAGCATTCACTAGCCATGGTATAGCAACAATAGTGCTATACTGTAGCAACAATAGTGGTGAAATGATGAAGCAATAGGATTTGCTTCGTGGGATGAGGAAGAAGTTTGTAAGCCAAGATGGGATCTCTTGCTGATTACAGTAATGATAAACACCACCTCTAGGGTA
This sequence comes from Lepilemur ruficaudatus, assembly GCA_963574885.1. Classification (NCBI taxonomy): domain Eukaryota; kingdom Metazoa; phylum Chordata; class Mammalia; order Primates; family Lepilemuridae; genus Lepilemur; species Lepilemur ruficaudatus. The sequence continues at coordinate 95,460 of CAUYRT010019833.1, forward strand.
CCTATTGGTTTTAGGTACATCATTGGGCACCTAATATACTTGATCTCATTTAACTCTCAGAAAAACTTCATAAAGTAAGTAATTTGACAGATGAGGAAACTGAGACTCACAGATGCTAAATCACTTAGTTCAAGTCACAGAGTGCCATGATTTCAGCCTGTTTTAAGCTTAAGCAATTTATCGCCATAGGGAGGCCAACTGGTCGACTTTTTTTCTCAATTATGTAGTCAATCTCCAGGTATTTATTTCTTCTTATGTTATTAATATTTAGAGTAAACTCCAACTAGTGCAATATATAGAGCCTGCCTAACTGGCTTCTAGTAAGCATACTTAAAGAGAGAAACTAATATTCTTTTTCAAGGTATTATTTTACAAAGTAAGTTATTCTTGCTGGTACTACTATTTTCTAACATTTGCTGAGCCCTTATAATGTGCCAGGCACTGTTCTAAGCACATTACATAAACTTAAACTTCCTGACAACCCTATGAAGCAGATACTGCTATTTAACCCATCGTAATTTCTCCAAAGTTGTACAGGTCGTAAGTGTAGAGTTAGGATTTCAACTCAAGCAGTCTGGATCCAGAAGTCATGTTCTTAACCACTACATTATTCTTTGCAGCTCAACTTTATTTTCATATTTTTATCTGCTGTATTTTAAAAGAATGATATTCAGAGCAAAACAAAATACACACTGATATGGTGCCTATTAATCCTTGCCCAGTTTCTTGTCCTGGCTTTTTTCAGCCCTGGATCAAGTATTCATAGTTCTGACATTTATGCTTAGCTACTTTGCTTCCGAAAGCCTTATTTTTGCTTTTGTCATATTCTTATAATTTTTTTCTCTCCAAATTTTGATCTTTCCATTAAGCTCTCCACAGAGAGTCAAGAGTTTCTTCATTAGGAGAAATAATGTTAAGACCTATAGATACACTGTATTATTTGCTACTTTGTGATATTTTTGTCTGTTTATTTACTTACTTTCTTTTTCTTCATTTTGTTATGTCTTTTTGAATCTAGAGCCTATCATGTTTGCCATATACATCAAGATGGTTCCCTTTTAACAGTCAGTTTGTATAAAACCATAACATCTTGGGAACAGTTAAATGTTAAGTCTGAGCTTACCAATATTTGTTGCTTCTGGGATAATCAGCAAGCTTTCAAATGCATGCAAAACTAAATTGATAAGAGGTATTTTTCATAAGTAGTGGCAGTGCCTTTCTGTGGTGCCACAGAGTGAAGTATGTCATAGGATCACTGACCTCCCCATTTGGATGGTTGAACAGTATCTGTATTTTTGCTCTAAATTTTAAGTCTCTAGAGTGACCCACTGTGTGAATTTGCCTGGGATTGAAAAATTTCCTGGGATGACTGATTTTCAATTTTAAAACTAGGAAAGTCCCAGGCAAACCAGGATGAATTGGTTGCTATACTAACATGAGGTTTTATGTACCTATATATAAAATGAGTTAATTGGTCAGTTTTTTCTTTTACTTGAACATATGAGAAGAATATATTATAGTGGGGCAATTTTTTGTTTATATCATTTTGTGAATGGCTAATAAGTTTACCGGGTTCAAAATTGACAAAGTTTAAAAGGCTATACAAGGAAGTCTCCTAATCTGTACTGAACAGGACGGTCCATTTCACCACACCCTTGCTAACGATGTTATCAAACATTTGGATCTTTGCTTATCTGACAGAAATCTGAAAAATGCTGTCTCAGAAGATTATGGTTGAGAATTTTTTTTTTTTTTTTTTTTTTTTTTGAGACAAGGTCTTGCTCTGTTGCCCAGGCTGGAATGCAGTGATGTCGTCATAGCTTACTGCAACCTCAAACTCCGGGGCTCAAGTGATCCTGCTGCCTCAGCCTCCTGAGTAGCCAGGATTATAGGCACTAACAGGCATGAGCCACTGTGCCTGGACACAAATCTTCATTTTTTAAAAAGACTTCTGTATTTCCTTTATACATTTTAGCCTATTTTTCTATTTATGTAGTTTTTTATTTATAAGAGCTTTTATGTATTATGGAAACTAGCCATTTGTCTTTATGATACTTACATATATTTTTCCCAGAATGTCACTTGTCTTAATGACTCCATGTGATGGCGGTTTCTGCTATTCAGGCATGTTTGATTTTTTTTTTTTAAATGTAGTTTATTTCTTTGAAGACTCGGGTGTGTGTGTTTGTGTTTTGGTTTCTTGGTAATTAGAGTTTGAAAGGTTTTTCCCAGTCCAGGATTATAAAATACCTTCCTGTTGTTTCTTCTGTCACCACTGCTATTTCCGCTATTGTTCATTTTCCCATATTAACTTGAAAATCAGCTTGTCTGGTGTCTTGTCCCCACCCCACTTCATACAGGTCTTGCACATCACTTGTTTAGTTTATTCCTGGATGTATTATCTTTTTAGTTACCATGAAGCTTTTCATTCTATTATGTCTTCCATTTGATAGTTGATAAATATGAATACTGTTAATATCTGTATTTTAATTTTAAAACTTAACACTTAACTGAATTTTTACTGTTTTGTGATAGTTTTTAGCTGATTTTGTGTTTTCAAATTCTTATTTGCCACTAGTGATTTTTCTCCTCTTTTTTCTAATGAATAGGTTTTGATGGTACCTTATTTGACTATTTTAATGGTTATAAAGATTTAAAAAATAAGAAAGTTAGATTTGTTGGACATGCTAAACAGAGAATACAAGAAGATTATCTAAGAATTTTAAGATATTTCAGGTAAGGATTTTAAAATAGTTTAAAAATAAAAAAAAATCATAGTTTTTAATATCACTAGAACAGAATACTGGTCATGTGAAACAGCAGGTCTGTGTGCAAAATGGTGGCATGCCAAATGTCTGTCTCCAGTAGAGCCTTACCAACCTATGACTTATTACTTAGGTACTTCAATTATATTTTCATCTCCAGAACATACACATACTTACTCCATTCTACATGATCTGTTCTGCTTTAAATCATTTTTAAAAATGCCTAGTTTTCTTTGGTTGAATGATATTTTCTACATTGATCAGTGCATTACACAAATGTTTGCCTAGCACAGGCCCAGTACCATGTAGGTGCTTTGAACATGTAATGAATGAAAGTCTCTGCCTTTATATGGCTTAAAGTCTTAGGTGGCCATGGAAATCTCTGATACTTCACAACAAAATGATACTGGTGAAAATAAATACCTGTTATATGACCAGTAAAACAAAGTATAAAGACATGCTTAACAACTTGGATAAACTTGGTCAATACGAAATGCATGGATGGTGTTGTGGGCAGCAGTGAGTTTTAAACTTCTTACTGTAACCTTTTTAAAAAACTATCTTAACTGGCTTTAAGTCTAGTAATACTCATTTTTTGCTGGTTGAGATCATCCTCAGAAAATTCTGCAACATCTCACACATTTTGTTAATAAATGCTATTTCTCTAAACTTGAGTATATGCAAATAGTCCCTCTCTAAATAATAGTACATAGATCAAAACTTACCTATATTTAGCATTTAATTCAGATTACTAATTAATTGAATTTTAAGGGTGTGAGTGGCAGAATGGATATACTCTAGGGCTTCCAGTTCTGAGATTCCGTGAAATATACACCAGGTTCTGCAACTAGGTATGTCATATTTGAAAGTCTTAATGTGTACAAACAGGCAAACCTTGAGGGATTAAGACAGTTCCGCTATGGCGTTCCAGTCTTGTTTTGGTGCTTTGATAATTTCCATCCGCTTTAAGTACCAATTCAGGAACTGCATTTGATGGCCATTCTGAGCATCTCAGCCAGTCATTTTGAAGTGAAATTGAGACCTTGGGGTTCTGTTTCTTGCTAACCTTAAGGTGACTTACATTTTATTAGATGTTGGGTTTTCTCATCTGGAAACAAAAGGAGGTAGACAATTGGCCAGGTGCCTTCTAATGTCCCTGCTAGACCTAACTAGTTCATGTTGATTTTCATTAAATAGATGTATGGGATAGAATGAGTAAAAATAAAAAAAGATATTACTTATGATGTGCCAATACAGAGATAATATGCCATGAAGATTTTGTCTTACAGGTTTTATGGGAAAATTGTAGACAAACCTGGTGATCATGATCCTGATACCTTGGAAGCAATTGCAGAAAATGCAAAAGGCCTGGCTGGAATATCAGGAGAGAGGATTTGGGTGGAACTGAAAAAAATTTTCGTTGGTAACCACGTAAATCATTTGATTCACCTTATCTATGATCTTGATGTAGCTCCTTATATAGGTGAGAGCAAGTTACAAAGTGTTTGAATTTTTGGCAGTGAAACATCTAGTTTAAAATTTCATAAAAAATGTTTGACTCATTTAGTTAAATAAGAATTCTTAATGGAAGAATGGAATATTTTAAAATAAGCTGTGGGGTATGGTGTAGAACAGTTTTGTCATGAGTAGGGAATAGCTCAAAGATGTCATACTGCAGTCGTACAGGACAGTTTCTGGTGTCAGACAGATCTGGGTTTGAATGAGGCCCAGGCACTTACCAGCTTTGTGACTTAGTTTTTGACCTTTTAAAAAGGAGGTTTGAAAATAATAGCATCTATCTAATAGAAGGGCTTAGAGGATTCAGTGAGTTAATACAGGTAAAACACTTGTAGAAGAGCGGCTTAAACATAGAAATTGTTCACTAAATGTTATTCATATTCACAAAGAACAGTGAGATTATATGGTTTATTACACTTCAGGAAACTTGGGTATATTTCAAATAAAGACATAGAATTATTGAAGGAGGTAGGTGTTATATGGTAGTCTATCAGTGGGTAGTCCGTGGGAAGCAGTTTGTGATTGGAAAAAGTAGCCCATGTGAATCTGACACCACCATCACCACTGCCTCTGGACCTCCTCATGTAGCTTGTTAATGGAAACAACATTTTAGGGGCTTTCCTTAGGTTTTGAGAGTGACATGGGAAAGAATAGTAGTAAGGTGTCAGCTCTTCACCTGTGTCAGCTCTTCACCTATAAGATGGAGCATCAGATTGGCCCTATAATATGTCCTAGTGAGTGACAGGGCATTTCAGTATATAGAAACAATGGTTGGTTTAGTGTATGAGTTTTTCCCCCCACTAAAACAGGTGAAAAATGCTTTCGTCCCACAGGTTTACCTGCTAATGCAAGTTTAGAAGAATTTAACAAAGTCTGTAAAAATGTTGAAGGTTTTTCACCAAAGCCAATGACTCTTTTGGCCTCATTATTCAAAGTACAGGATGATGTCACAAAATTGGATTTGAGGCTGAAGATTTCAAAAGAAGAGAAAAACCTTGGCTTATTTATAGTTAAAAATAGGAAAGATTTGATTAAAGCAACAGATAGTTCAGAACCATTGAAACCCTATCAAGACTTCATTATAGATGTAAGTATATACTATGCTTGGGCAGAATATAAATTATCTTCACTATAAAACTAATTAAAACTGAGACCTGTAATTCTGTAGGAGTTTACTTATTTTAAATGAAAAATTTCATATTGAGCATTTAGTATTTAAATTTTAGGATAAGATCACAAGTGATTGTTCTGTGCGATGAAACTAAACATTTGATTTTGGCACCTAGTCTAGGGAATCTGATGCGTCTGCTCGCGTATGTGAACTACTGAAGTACCAAGGAGAGCACCGTCTCCTAAAGGAAATGGAGCAGTGGTCCGTTCCTCCATTTCCTGTAAGTGGCCATGACATCAGAAAAGTGGGCATTTCTTCAGGAAAAGAAATTGGGGCTCTATTACAACAGTTGCGAGAACAGTGGAAAAAAAGTGGTTACCAAATGGAAAAAGATGAACTCCTCAGTTACATAAAGAAGAACTAAAAGTGATGGCTACCAAAAATCGGAACATTTTTGGTAATACTGTTTTTCTTACCTTCCCTCTTAGTGAGATTTAGGAAACTATACTGGAATGAAAACCAGCTTAGAGGACCTCTTCAGGTAGAATAAAGGTTTTACATTGTGAAATATGATTATATTTAGGGCACTAAACTGAAGTCTACCTCCTCTTGATCTGGTTGATATTAATGAACCTTATAATGCTTTTGGAATAGTTCCAACTGAGAAAGGTATAGCTGGCTTCTTTTTAGTTTTGCATAGGGCAATACTAAGATTGATCTTAAAAAGGTAATTGTCTTAAAGAATAGATGTTTATTTGCAAGTGAAATAACTGGTTATACGGTGACTGTCTATAAGTGTCACTTATCTGAAAAGAAAACAGTTGACAAATATGCATAAAATATCCTGTATAAAATACTAAATGTGCCATGGGTGGCTGACATTCATACATACAGGAGTTGTTCTAGTAAGTCTAGTAAGCTATGTTTCAGTATGTTATTTTTCTCTGTCATAATTTATGTATTGCAAAGCTTGGGAAAGTTAAGTTATGGGATTAACTCAAGGGTTACTCTTCTGACAAGTATTATATAGGTATTTGTATATTGCATTTGATATAGGAGGGCTGTCTGGAAAGTATCCAGCCATGTAACCATTCTTGTTACACTAACAATGGCTCAGTATCTTCCGGATATAGCCCATTTTTATCAGGTACACAATACATGACTACTCCTGTCTCTTCAAAGATTTGAGTCCTAAGTGCTTTCATTATGTAAACAGATGTATAGCATAAAGTAGTATCTATTTCAGCCGCTATATTCTGGTGTTTTATAATACATTTTCCTTTCTGCGTAGCCAGTCGTAGCGTCTTTGTACTCTGTGGCCATGTAGTAATTTTGGACCTTGATACAAACAATTTTGGAAAGCGTATTATTTCTATTAAAACCCAGCTAAAAGGAAGTGTGGCAAACAGTATAACAGGGACTGTGGTGCAAGAATGGGAGCTTCAGAAACGACTGCACACAGGTCAGTAATTAAATGCATTATAAAACACATTGAAATAGTTAAGTACAACTGAAGTACATACTTGGATCCAGTATCATATAATTCCTATTTTTATATAGAAAGTATGCAGATTTAATTATTTCAGAGGTCTGGTTTTGTCATGTGTAAAAACCCTTTCCAACAGTATCAATAGTTTTATATGCATGTTTTTACCGAACCAGAAAATTTTATTTGCAAGTATTAGAACATTCTGAGATTATACCCTTCATGGAGCAAAGGCAAAAGCAGTGTTCCCTCACTGCAATGGGTTTCGATTTCAATCTACAGAGAAGTACTGTGCTACTGAAAAGAACTCCCTAGAATCCATTAGAATAAGTTTTAGTGCAGTGTACTTATGAACATCCAGTGAGCGCATACAAATCCAAGGTTGTTAATAGTAATAAGTGGAGCTTAGAAAACAAAATGACAATCTTGGGCATATCCTAAACAGCAGCATTCTTGAGTTGCTTTTCATTTACTCTAATGTGATTGATTTCAAAATTGGTAAAAACATGAAGAAATTAAGCAGTCTGTTTATAGTTGATTAATTCTTCCTGCTATAAATTACATAAAACAGCAAAGGATTATCAGTAAAACCAAAGTTAATTACACAGATGTGAAAGGATCCACGAAACCCTTGAATATATAAGTAATAGAGGTAGGTAGCAAAGTTATGTGCTTTTCTTCAATTTACATTGAGCAAAATTACAGTACCACTTCTGTCCTGTACGGGGGTGTAGGCGGGGAGATGGTTGACATGTTTTGGCATCTCTGCCCTACAGTAGTTAGTTTTTAGCTTTGTATGGAACAGAATAATCAGGGTTAGTTCAAACAAATAGCAAAAATACAAACTACTGTTTTAAAAAAAAAGAAATGAAAACTTCATTTTTGGGCTCAAACTGCATGTTTTAATATTTTCAAGATTTACAAATCAGTATCTCAGAGAAGCTAAACAAAACTGAAAGGAACAAAAGCCCTTTAAAAATAACACACATTACCTGGCCTCTTGCAAAAAGGAACACGTACTTGTGCTTGGCACCCTAGCTTTCGTCATTTGGAGCACTGGTACAGATATGTCCCATACATCATGATCAAACGGTTTTACATTGTAGGAATTTCAAAGGTAGCTTCATGTCCTATAAAAGACATGCTACCAGACATATCAGATTCCACAGGATAATGGCACCAAGCTACTAAAGTAGATATTCCTGAAATCAAACTTGTACTCTAGACTGCTTTTCATCCTCGCCAAAGTATACTTTAACTTAAATCTTCATATACAGTTTGACTAAGAAACTTCAACCCTCCATGTTGTACTTACTTAGGTATGGATCAGAGGCTATGATTTTAGAATACCACTTTGTTAGATAACGCTATCCCTACCGTATTTGTTTACAAGCAAAGTATTACTTTGTCTGGACTTATTTCGTCTTCAGTGTCTGGGATTGTGGGCAACAGAGCAGATCGAGTTAAACCCCAAAATTTTTGAGGTGACATGTCTTTTTTGGTGGCTGTAAATTTCCATCCGATGTGGCTTGCACAGACCCTACATTGGGCGATAGTCCAGGCATACCTACAAAATTAAAGGTACCAGCTAAGAAAACATTTCTGTACCCCAAGCCTATCATATAAAACTGTTATAGATCTTAGAGCTAAATTCTAAAGATTAAGACAAACAGAATATTCTGGGCTGAGATTTGATCCATAAAGTTCCCTGGAACAAACCTCATAAAAGCATTTTCTAATGTGGACAATGCATATAGTAATATATCAATCTTTATATTTTTACATATACTTGGTTTTTGTATATGTGAATATGTGTAACTTGACTCTGCTCTTACGCTGTTTAAATTTTTCCTCTACTATACAGAGAGAAGAAGAGGGATCTTTCTTACTAATACGGATTTCTTTATATAAACTTCTGGTTGCCAAGACCACATTCTAACTTGCACTGGCTTTTCCTTTGTTTTGTATTGCAGTCAAGTTAGAAAACCACCACCATCTGTAGAAATGTGCACTTTTGTCTGAGTTCAGCTGAGTGGGGATAAGGGCATGTCTCACATAAGATTTAAAAACTACTCTTCAAAAACATGAATGATTCTGTCAGTTTAACCAGAAATACTAACCATGGAATTACAAACATTTCCTTATTAACAAATTAATTCTATTCCTTATAAAGGGTGACAAATAAAACACAACAATCCAAGTAACACAATCCAATAGCAAGAATAATCATTCATCCCTACTCACCCCACCTCTTTAATTTTTTTTTGAGACAGGGTTTCACTCTGTTGCCTGGGCTAGAGTGCCATGGTGTCAGCCTAGCTCACTGCAACCTCAAACTCCTGAGCTTGAGTGATCCACCTCAGAGTGCCAGGATTACAAGTGTGAGCCACCACGCCTAGCCCACCCCACCTCTTTCAAACTAAAAGGCTGACCCAGAATTTAGAACAAAAATCCAGTAATAAGGCTCTTGAAGATAATACAGCTGAGGGAATCTAATAAGTTCCCAGGTGATGCTGCTAGGCCCAGGATCATACTTTGAGAATCAATGCGCTAAAAAAATGCAAAAACTGGACAAAAAACATGATTCAGTGGTTTCTGCATCTTAGTCTATCACTGCTTGAGAAATATTCTCTGGTTTTACACATTACAGAATAAGGTATTTTACTGGGCCATAAGACAGTCGAATTTCAGAATGAGGTGACAGAAAAATGAAATGTCAGATTCACTATACAGTAATTTCAGGACAACTGCAGTTACCAACCTGCTTTTGCCCTAACTTCACCTTCAATAAAAGAGTAATAGATGGGTCTAGTCATTTATGGAATGAAGAGCATTTAAATTATTCCCTTCACTGTGTATTTTTTATAATTTCCTAGCAACTCTGATTAGGACTCTGGGTTTTTCTGCCCAATTAAGGTAAAAACAAAACAAAAAGCAACCATCATATTACCCAGGAAACCAGCTGTGCTCTGTAGAAGGCCGGCCTATCAGATTCAAGTTGCAAGCCTTATACACGGTAAGCGTCTCATGCACATATCCATGAGGATTCACATATGCTGCCATTGGCCCACATAAGGATAAACTACAACAAAGAATCAACAGGGAGAAGAAGTCAAAATGAAGGAAAAGGTCTAATTCTAAATGGACAGATTTTTTAAAGTTCACTAAGAAATGGGGTGTGAGCTACAGGTTTTAATCTATATCCAGAATCTTAGCATGAAAACAGAGTTGGCACACAGTCCTCTTTCAGTATGTTTTCAGTGATGACCAAAAGGGAAATAGTACTAGTTTTTAAAACGCTCCTCGAGATATACATTGTGAAACATACAGAGCTCAAGTTCGTCTAACAGAGTCTCTGGGAATGTTAGTCCAATAAAAAGGTCTTGTATGGTCATCCTTGTGCAGTTGATTATTTTGCAGATAGCAGTTTTTTTACCTTTTTAATTTATACTTCTGATGAATTCATCATAAAATCATTTTCAAATACTGTTATATCACAGCATCAGTATGTGTTCAGAAACATATCCTACTGATTGCATTGTAATGCCTGAGGCATCTGTGTTAGGTCCTTAATCACTACAAAAATCATATAGTATGTACAGGTCTATAAATTCCTGAGATACTCTAATATATAGATTTTCAACAAGGATTGATTGCTCAGTTTTATTTTACCATGCACATTACCTATAAATAATCCCCGACATATCCATGTTGCTGTGAGTACCCAATGTGAAATTTGGTCTTAACCACATCTGAGTCAATTCCCTATATTTCATTTGCTGAGTATTTATAATTTTTAGATATTAGAGGGAAATAGATGGAAAATGGAAATATAGTCTTGATTATATTAATAATTCTGATAAAGTGGTTGGAAATCAGGTTTACTAAAAATATAATAAAGATCTTACCTGAATATTTCATTTTTGGTTGTTATTTCTGTTTCTTGACACTGTTTACAGCAAAGGGAAGTACACTACAAAATGTAAGAGAAAATTATCAGTGGGAAAAATAGGTACTTATTTTATTATGTAATTAGATGGCTCATCAAGAAACTTCTAAATATATTTTCCTTCCAGTCATTCAAAAACTGAGTTTTAAAGATGGGACAAGAAACATACTGAATCTGAGATCTGCCACATATTCACTTATAAAACTAAATGATCTTCTAGGATAAAGAAATAGTGATACATAACCACAGATGTTCCATGTAGAAATCACATATTTTCACAAAGTTTGACAAAGGTATTCACATTTGAAAAATGCAGACCAATTCGAGTTTCTGTCTGCATGAACCCAACTGAAATGTTTAAATTATACTTTAAAATATTTCAAATGTAAAGTACGGCAGGTTAAACAATTTTTCCTAATTGCACAGCTGCATTACTGGACTCTACACACAGCTCTCTGGGTCCCAGTGGTGCATCCTAGTTCTCTAGCCTGCCTAGACACAAGCATCACAAACAGTTACTTTACTCACTTTATTCATAATGTCTAATTCACAGCGAAGTCGTTGGATAGCACTACCAATTTTAAGGAGCTGAATTCTTAATACATCATCAATAGGAAGACAAGCAGCTACTCTGTAAGAAAAATCTTAAAGACATGGTGGGGTTTTCAAGTTTTAGACTCATGAGTCAGATAAGCATCAGATAACTTATGAATCAAATAATGTTCTTTTGAAATAAACCCTTCTCTACAGGGTTCCCCAAACACATATTTTATACAGTTATAAACATACTAAAATATACCAGCTATCAGGTATATACTCTTAAGTCCTAAATGGAACTTCTTTTCCCACACACGAGTTTTTTTGTAAATGTCTTTTTTAATATGGAATATGAACTTGAATAGAACTCTTACTTGCCAAGAAACTAGAAACATAATTAAACTATACCTTGTAAACAGATACACAGATTAAGGTAAAGTCCTGGAACTAGGGTCACTTCTTTTAAAAGAGCAGGGAAAGGAGAGTCTTTACATTCAGGAAGTGTTTTTGGATCAGAGCCACTTACAGCAATTTGAGCTTTTCATGGTAAACTTGCCTGAAATCGGAGTGTTCACAGACTGTAACAATTTTGGTACAATTAAAAACCACTCATTTTTTTTAACTGCTCAAAGCAAAGGAAATGTGTATGCTTTTCAGATTTAATTAAAATATTAATCAGTAAAAAAATAAAAACTGCTATTTCTGCCACAGGAAAGTAACTTTTCGTACCTATTGGATTTGAAGGAAGAGAATCATCTTTTAGATTTTCATCCCATTCACGTAGCTGTTTCTTGATTCTATCCATTAAGGTTTCCTTTTTAAAATAAAAGGAGCCATAATAAACTTCACAAGGCTTACTAAAATTTACTGTCAGCTTTTCAACTCCATCTGGCCTCTCTTCTGCTTCCTATGAAGCCTTTTCTGGCCCAGTTCAGAGCCCACAGCACCTATAAGTTGCACTAGCATTTGCTGTCGATGTACCTTACGTGGCACCTGTTTACTACATAGAACTTTTCAACCTTTTCACAACCATATGCAAAAAACACTCTTATATAAGCATTAGCTTTGTAATAAATAGCTCAAGCCACTAAAGAACAGATCAGCTGCAGTTTCCCTTATTGTCATGCATGTCGTAAGTGCTCAAAACTTGTTTAGTTTTCCCAGGACTCCAGATTTATGGGCAAAGTGATTCCCTAAGGGAAATGACTAACATTTGCTGAATGCGTATAGCTGCTGTTATCCCCTTTTTATAGGTCCATAGAGATGTAATACTTTCTTGGAGAAAAACCAAAACATATTTAAGGATTCTTTGATTTTCTAAATTTAACTGTCACTTTGCCCCCAAAATTTTCAAATGCTTAATAAACTCTAGCATGTCTTATAGTATCTTATCCTTAAGTTATAAGCCACTAGAAACTGTGGAAAAACGAAAACTTACAGAAATAAGACACAGTCTATCCAGCAGTATCTCTTACCTCCCACCCGTTTTACTCTAAATGTAACAAATAGCACTAGTTCTGACCCTTAATTATGACATGGCTTACTACAGATACAAAATGTTTAAGGTAAGTTACTTACAGCATCATATAAGGAATACAGCCAGCGAGGCCATGAAGTCAGATTTGCACAATGAAACTTTCTCTGAAAACAACAAAAAAAAGTCACTTAAAAACTCCACAGAATGAAGATTCTGATGATAGAGAAAGAGCAACATTTGAAAAATGATTTAGGCCTAGGAAAACCTTTTCTAATTTAAAAAAGTTAAAAAAATTGATAATCCCATAATAGATGACTATCAAGTTTGAAATCATGCTTTCATAGCCTTCAAATATACACTGTAACGAGAATCTTGATTCCTATTGAAAAGTTCAAATATTAACATTTCAATGCCGAAGACAACTTAGTAAAAATACGACGAACCTGAAGAGTAACTAAATAACATACTTCCATTATGATCACATTAGTTGTCTTTATACTTACTAGTAATTACCTGTCCAGTATCTACAGTGAAAACCTCAAAAAACAATCCAGACTGTCCTGTAAAAACTTTAAAGGGGTCTCAACTAAATCACCATAAGGGCAAACACAGGAAGTGATACAATTTCAAGAAGAATAAAATGATCATATACTTCAGACTTCATGATCAAGTTCCCCATTTCATAAAATTCAAGGAGAGGAGAACCCATTTCCTATCTCCTCCAAAGGCTGTAATTTGGGATCAAATTACAGAAGCATACCTAAAGCCACATAAAAATGTGAATTACACGTAAAGTCCTGCAGAATTTCAGTATTTGATGGGAAGACTCAGTACTGTTAAGAGGTCAGTCCTCAAAATATATGTTCAATGCAACACGTTCCAATGCAAGATTGGAATTGTAAGCATAATTTAAAGTTCATTTTGAAGACTAGATGTGCAAAAATAACGAAATAACTTTTGAATGAGAAGAAAATGATCTACAGGACAGAAAAATACGACAGAAAGGATCGTGTGCAGTGCTGTTGACAGCAACAGACTGGAAACCACCTCAACATCAACAAGATGATGGTTAATTACACTAGAATATGTTTACACTAGGGAATACTCTGCAAGTGATCAAAGAATGAGGCATATTAAACCTACAGAATATAAAGAATATTTTTCTCAACAAACAAAACCAACATATGTACAAGTGTTTGTAATTTCATTGTAAACAAACTTGTTAATTGACACGTGACATAACACATGAAACTGGGAGAGAAAAGGAATAAGGTAGATCAAAAAGGACTTTTACTTTTAACAGACCAGAACAATAAAGGCAAGGTAACAGTTAACAAAATAAAAGGAAGATCCCACTCTTGCACCTGTGACATCTGTGACTAGGGTGAAATGGGGAAATGTGGGTCACAGCACACATACGGACTGGGGAACTCGACTGACAGTCTGAGTCGTGCCATACAGTTGTACAGTGTGCTGTACAGCTCACACCCTCTGCTCCTCACCCCCATCTTATTCTAGCTGTATTGGAAGTCCAGAATCCAAGAAAAGAGATAAGAATGCTACTGTATTCTGTGAAGGTCAGAAATGGGAACTTTCATTGTCAAAGAAGAGAATGTCTTGAGTTAACAGCGATGTTTAGTTTGGAGCTGTCTCAAGAGGACACGATACTTGTTTTCAAATGTTTTAGGAATTACTACATGGAAGAGGGCACATTTGTTCTGAAATGTCCATGGGCTACAGCTCAAACAAATGGATTTTTTAATGAGAAAACCTTTTGGTTTAATATACTCCTTTGAGGCTACTCAGAGATGGTCTGGGATAGCCTCCTAGCACATACTTATATAGGGAGTTAAGCCTGAGGCATGAGACCATGAAGATCCTTAAGGTACTCTCCAGTAAGTTTTTTTTTTTTTTTGCCACACAGTCACTCTGTCACCCAGGCTGGAGTGCAGTGGCGCAATCACAGCTTATTGCAGCCTTGAACTGGGCTCAACAGATCCTCCTGCCTTAACCTCCCTAACTGCTTAGGTGCATACCACTGTGCCCACCTAATTTTTAGAACAATTTTTTGTAGCAACAAGGTCTTGCTATGTTGCTCAAGCTGGTCTTGGATTCCTGGCCTCAAGTAATCCTCCCACAGTGTTGGGATTACAGGCATGAACCATCACTCCCAGCCTGTCCTTCATTTTTAAGACCAAATATCTAATGCTAGGGATTATTGCCACAGTCCAAGTACAGAATTAAAAACAAAAAACTACCGATAGTACATCAGATAACTCTGAATATTCAGTAACAGCAATGGCAAACATTAATATTGGGCCAAGAACGTCACATCTTATAAGAATATTGTAAGATTGGCAATATTATTTAATTCCATTTTAATGATAAACAGGCAGAGAAGGATGGTATAACTTGCCAAGGGTCATGAAGTCAGTAAATGGGGAGGAGCCAGGATTTGCATAGGGAGTCTGACTCTAACCATCATTCATTCAACAAATATTTTGAGCACCTAACGGGTCAGGCATTATTTTTATGCATTTAGGATATGCCAGCAAATAAAAAAATAGACTAAAATCATTGCCCTGTGGAGCTTGTATTTTCATGGAGAGAAGCCTACTTTCTAAAACTACATATTCTTAGAATTACAAAATGCCAAAGACCTAACAGAAAGTTTTAGTTTGGCTGATTGACATACTCCCAATTCAGTCATTAAAACATACTTTACACAAATAGAATGATCAATTTTGTAGCACAAATTGTACAAAAGTACAGTACAAAGGTGTAATCTTATTTGGCATCCATGTCAAGATAAAGAGAAGCCAAAATAATTTATTCATATATAAATAAATTCCAATTATAAAGAAAACAGAATATGGCATGCTAGTAAATTAAGAACAATGCACTGGGTCAGGGCCATTGCCACTCACTCTGCCACCGCCCCTCTCCCCCCCATGAACAAGCAGTCTCAGGGATCTCAGAGTTCCCTTCTTTTTAGAGTAAGACCTCTAAAATTCTTTATCTAGATTATTCTGACAGATTCTAAAAGTTCTACTTACAAATCAAAATGCTTACTTAACGCACCCTTGATACCCGTGATGTGTTTTGTACAGTCAACTGAAGAGAAGTATACCAGAAAAGATTAGCTAGCTTTCACAGAGCAACTACCAACATTTAAGCCTCATTCAATATCCTCAAATTTAGGAGTCCCATTTAGCTTTCTGGCACAATAGGAGAGGCTCCTGTCTTAAATCTGGGTAAAACTGATGGTAAGTTCCAGCAATTTATGGGCATTCTTTGAATGTATCAACACCATGATTTATATCATAAAAGAGTTACACACCTCAAGAAGATTTTAATACTAGCTAAAAAGTTTAGGCATTTAAAAGTGACCCATGACTGATTCTCCAGTGAAGCAGTATTCACTCTGGGAACAGGATTTACTACTGAAAGCAGACATAAAGGCCCTTAAAATGAATCTCTGTTACCTGCAGGTAATCCATCACATTCTTCCACTTTTAAGCCTAATAACTATGGCTTCAGCTTTGCCTCTCAACAGCGTAGAATGTTCAAAAAATGTGAAACTCCATTTAAAGGAGTCTTTGAAGTGCAATGAAAATTGGAAGAGTAATGTGAAAAGCTAAATATAAATAGTGTATCATCATCATCGATTTCCCCTACATAGTGACCAAAAGTAGTCATTTATTATGTTAAATCACATCACAACTAGCAATGTAAATGCTAAACATAAGTTATCCAAATAATTCAAAATTTACCAATTTTTGTTTCCTTTTTTTCAAATACCAAATTCCTACTTGGTAATAAGAACTGAAATGGAATGATAAGCTCTTTCCTCCTCCTGAGGCTTATAAAGCTAACAGCAGATACACAAACGCATACGTAAGATGTATGCCTGGGAAATCACCAGTCTGTCTGCGGAAGCACCTGACTACAAATAGCCTAAGATTTCAAGACTTTTCTTCTTTAGTATAAAAATACAAATATTACTGCTCCTACCACTGTAATTATTATCCTGGAGCAAGGTGAAACAGATTCTCAAGTTCACGTGGAAAAGTGAATCAATGGTAGTCATGAAAAGCTTGACAAAAGAAGGGCAGGGAGGGGCTTTCTGGCCCTAATATTATTTATGCAAACTATAAAGTGCCAGCAGTGGTGATACTATGACGGTGGTACAGAAGCAGGCTGACAGACCCACAGAGCAGAAGAAAAGTAAAATAAAAAGCATATAAATTTGGTCTATGATACAGGTGGCTCCTCAAATCAGTGGGGGAAAATACGGACTCTTCAGAAAATGGTAACGGGACAATGGGGGGAAAATGGAAAAAAGTAAAGAGGAATTCATACCAGCATACATTACACATAGATTTACAACATGCAAGTAATGAAACCATAGTAGTATAAAAAGAAAACAAAGGAACACATTCCTTTGCATGGGGAAGTCATTTTTAGCCATGACTTAGAATATAGAGCATTAAAAACAAATTCAACTATATAAGAAAAAAGTACTTCTGTATGACAGAGCACACAAACACACACACAGAAAAAGTTAAAAGACAAACTACGGAAAATGTTTGGAACTCATTAATTACACAGATTTTACATAAAGATCACAAAGAACTAGAATACAATAAGCCAACAGAAAAATGGACAAAGACTTCATAAAAAGGAAATACAAATTGTTCTTAAAACGTTCAATCTCTCTCAGAGAAATTCAAATTAACCCTTCAACAAGATCCTGTATTTCACTTACGAGATCAGCAAATATTAGCTGTGATACTACATGTGCCTGATGCCCATCCTGTGCAAGTTCTCTCTGAAAGCTGGAGGAATTCCACTGCATGAACGGTAGAAGTGGTGGTAAGCTGACTAGTGTATGAGACCCCGTCATGAATAATTTATACTAGTTTGTACTAAATTAATACAGATTAATTAGAATCCTATACTGATTTACACGCGAATTTAAAACTGTCACTACTTGATAAAGAATAAGGGATGAGTAATACAGGATTTTTAAGGTTAAAATGGAAATTGTTTTTCCATAGTTTTAAAAGATAAACCTCAAAAAGCCATTTATTCTAAATTTAGAAACTAGTAATCTTTTTCTTTAGGCAGAAATCATAAATATTAACCACTTTGTACTTAAAACTACACATCTCACAAATGAGCAGAAACAGGCTTCTTTCACTTTTTTATTCCCTAAGGCAAAGAATGATTTAGCCAAAAGGATATACAGAAAAATTAATGCCCAAATAAGCAATGCCTGTAAAGAGCACCCAGTCTCAAGTCATTTTTTGTGATGTCAATACAGATGTACAAAATAATGGCCAAGCTTTTCTCTCTGAAGTCTGGTAGAAGGAAAACATATTCTACTTCTCTACCACTACTCTGTGCTACCCCAAAGGAATCCTCTCTTTAAGGTAATGTATGTTTTTGACTCAAGAGCCAAGCATCTTATCTGATATTTTAATACAACATTCCTGTGGAATTAAAAATCATAAGCTATTAGCACATAACTGATACTCATAATAGCAAGAATAGCTGTGTGACATCTTACTACTTTTGCAAACCTCTCTGACATAAATAGCTGCCTGTGAAATTTTTAGACGCTCCAGCTATGATCAAATGTAGCTAGGATATTGCGACAGAAAGTGTCTGGGAAATGAATCAAGAGAGTTGTTTGTGTTTCTTTCTTAAAACAGAAAAAAGCAACCTGTCTTCATTTTTTGAAGATGCATAAAAAAATTAGTTTCTCACCTTCTGGTATTTCTGCCACCATTTATAGGAACACTGGTCTTCCCACGAGACAGGTTTTGAAGGAAATATCTGGCATTTATTGAGGGATTCTAACTGAACTGCAGACATGGTTGAAGGCAACACACATTCGGGAAGAATTTGCACTTTAGCTTGCTGGATTCTAAAATAAAGAGAATCAAGTACAGTGTTCATTTTTAAGATCAACTCAAACTATACGTTTCTAAACATTGATAATTTTAAATACTAAGATTTTCAAAGTTCTCTTTTTTAAACATATTCATCAAATGCTGATGTTAAGAAATTTTCAGAAAATAATTTTATTTCATAAATCATACCAAAGTTAAAACCAAAGATAACCTAAGGTATGTATGTATTTTAAATCTCACTGTGGAATGGAAAGAGAGATCTTTACATTTCAGATAAATACAGTGTCTATAAATGAAACAAAGTATTGAAAAAATATATACAACCAACTACTGCTTGCTACCTCTAAATTAATTTCTTAGACATTCTTAGATACCCGAACCACCACCTCCCCCCACCGCCATGCTGCTGAACTCTTACACCTACCCTTTCTCATAAATCATGCAACCTGAGGAACGGATGGAAAAAGGAAGAGAAAATCAAGAACCCATTTACAGGGATGAGTTAAAATAAGACTAGAGAATTACATTTAGCTTTTATTTCTATGTGCGTTCCTTTTCTCATTCTCTAAAGTTTAACTTTAATATTCTAATATTCAAAGGATCAAAATATACATATTATCTATTTTACTTAAAAATTATTTAAATTCTCATGATAAAGTCATCATTTCCAAAATGTTACTTGAGAATATCATAATTGCAAACATCCCAAACTAATGCAAACAGGAAATTTGAACCTGTGAGCTGTTTTCCTATGAGGCATTATATCTCCTAAGAGTGTAGCTTTTGAAATGTTATGTAACTACATTAAAATGCTAGACCAAAACACTGTCAGATTGATAAATTCAAATATATTAAAAGTCTCTGTTTCATTATTAGTTATGTTTAACACTTCTAAAGTGGTCTTTCATAATAAATACTGTTCTGACCACAAAATGTTATGAATGAAATTCCAATATTTCCACTTATTTATTAAAATAGCTAAGTTTGTCTGAAAATATCTAAGTTTTATTTCATGATAATATTAGACCCATCCTATTAACTTTAGTTCCTTCCCTGCAAGCTCATTAAAATACTCGGAAGATTTATGTCTTTAGAAAATGTTAAAATATTTTATTATGTTCAAACTATGGTCCAATGTTCTTATATTATTAGAGCTCACTAAAAACAAACAAAATCTCAATTTTCTTCACCTGATACGTGAACATAAATAACCTGATAATTATATTCTTAAGGTCAAAGCATATACCATCCTATAGAAATTTTTAGAAATCTCATTCTTCTTGAAGATTATTGGTAACTGGTTTAAGAATCATGCTTTACCCAACTGTTGCATAAGACTTTATACTATTATGATAAAACAATAGTGCTGTCAAACCCCTGGCTTACAGATGATGTTAACAATTAGCCTGCAGTACAAGCTGTCTGAATTGCCTTGCAGAAAGAATTAAAAACCACTCTCTTTTACCTCTGTCAAACATGCCCAAGGTATGCTGCACACACACGGGGTTGGTTCTTCCCCCAGCAGCTGAGTTTTGTTTTTACTAAAAGCTAGTTTTGTTTCTTCCCAACCTGTTTCTGGCAGTTGTTATCTGATTATAGTAACGCAATTTATATAAATGTGACAAAACCAGTGAAATATGAATATAAAAATAAAATTGTTTCAAGGAACATTACATTGAGACATAAAAAACTGCTTTCAAAGTAGGGACAGACAACTCTAATAGTAGGAAAAAAATTACACAAATCTGGAAGGATTCTGCACTCAAACTGCCTTATGACTATCTTTAGAATCTCTCTTTAAAGGAAAACTGTACATGTAAACTGTAGATACACGATGCAGAATGAAAGTGCCAGAAAGTCTACAGCTGTCTCTAACCTGAAGACCCACTTCAAAGAAGAGACCTTGTCTCTCCGTCAAATGAAAAATGAATTAACACATTTATAAATTTTAAGTTAAAATGTTTAAGGCATATATGTGTAACTTTTTGTAATTTTCAACTTTTTTTTTTTTTTGAGACAGAATTTTGTTCTGTCACCTCAGCTGGAGTGCAGTGGCGTAGTCACCATAGCTCACAGCAACCTCAAACTCCTGGGCTCAAGCAATCCCCTTGCCTCAGCCTCCCGAGTAGCTGGGACTACCAGCGCACACCATGATGCCCAGCTAATTTTTCTATTTTTGGTAGAGATGGAGTCTCATTCTTGCTCAGGTTGGTCTTGAACTCCTGAGCTCAAGCAATCCTCCTGCCTACATCTTCCAAAGTGTTAGGATTACATGAATGAGCCACGGTGCCAGGCCAAATTAACTTTTTTGATTAACAATTACTGGTCTCAGTTATGACAGGTAAGGGTCTTCCCTTATAATTCCAATTAATTAATCCCTTTCTCGTCTCTACATGCTAAAAAAGACTCAAGAATTTCTGAAGAGTCCTACAGTGATTCTGTAGGGACTTTACTGCAGAAAAGGAAACTAGTTTGAGTTTCAGGTGTGCTATGGAGAAATTTTGGTATAGTGGAAAGAGCACTAGTTTGGGTGTTAGGGGTCCTAGAACCAACCAGCTCTGTCACTTACTAGCTGTATGACTTTAGACAAATTACCTAACCTCTCTAGTACTTGGCTTCCTTATTTTGAAAAAGAGGAGACTGCACTAGATTATATTCATGGTTTCTTTAACTTCGCCAAGGTGTTTATGGGACCAGAGGAGCAGTGGAGACAGAAAACTCTCATTCCAAGGGAGCCTTTTAAATTAAGACAGCCACACCTTTACGAGAGGACTTAACAGTGGGTCTATGGAATGCTACAGAGAATGTGACTTTCCAAATCTCGTCCAGACCTATCAGTTTGATGTTACATATACGCCTTGATTTGTTTTCAAAGTTAATGATCTACTGCCACCTTGTGGTCAAAAGAGGTTTTCCACAATCAAAATTTACCAACGTCAAGATAGTCTGAAAAATACTTTTCCCCAAGACAATTTTCTTTTATGGTTTCTGGAAAATAGTATTCACAAATAATCTAAATTGTACAAGGATAGGAAGTACTTTAAAAATGGAACTGTTAGAAAAATCCGCAGTAACAAAACAGTTTGCTATCACAATGTAGAGCCCTCAGGAGATCATTCATTCGTGGAACATTTATGGTTCTAAATGTAGAACACATCTAAGTCTCACTCACTGTTCTCAAGCAGCTCATCTACTGAGGGCAAGAGACATACAATCCTATCAGGAAAGTACAATGTGGTAAGGGCTGTAAGAGTTTGATCTAGGGAAGTAGCGGGAGAGAACTTGAACCTCGTAAGAGCTCTGGCAACCCCTTCTCACATTCCTCTATACCTTCTCTAGCCCCAAAAGGCGGCCTGACCCATCTATATTTTCATAATTCAATAATTAGGAATGCCTACTTTGTAAAGAAAACAGATAAAAAATTCCTTCCCTCATGCAGTTCACATTCTTTTTTAAGTTAAAAAAAAAAAACACCAAAAAGCCAAAACTCTGAATTTCCATGTTTTCAGAAGCTATTACTTGTGTAACACAGAAGTCTGATGAGATTTTCAACTCTGGCTACAGATCAGAGACCACCTCACTACGACTGGGTGGAACCCAAGAATCTGTATCTATAAGACTTGATAGTCGGTGTGCCAGGTTGAGAACCACTCCCTTTAGAGATAACATCCAATGATCAAGATAAATGTTTTGTTTTACTTTGTTTTTTAAAAAAGAATAAAGTAAGGTGAACTGGATTTTTAAAAAACTCTAGCATTCCTTGAACTTGTGAAAAACTCCAACCATGAGAGCTGTTTCAACATGAATAACTGCTAAAACAGCATACTCAGGGAATTTTTAACCTTTATAAGGTACAGAGACAAGTATTTACTGATCAGTTGTTATGTAAATAGCATTTCTGGGTGATAAAAAATTCACACTGCAGAGGGGCACTAAATATAAATGGCTTGTACAGTTCAAATGGAGCCATTGGTAGGTGTAACTGCTGTGTGGCTTCAAACATCACAAGAATGCTAGAAACACCGCAGCCGTCCCAGTGAGCACACACAGAGCTCGATGGCCTCTGTTCTCCCCACTCTATTACCTCTGAAAAGAGGTCTTCCATGCCAAAGAAGCCAAGTCCCAAATGATACTTCGCTTTGAGTTTACTACAAGACTGTTCTTAAACCAGGAGGGACATTAGAATCACCTGAAAATTATTTTTAAAAGACACTGCAGCTTCATCCCAGGCTAAATCACTCTCTGGGGTTGGCAGATGAGGTTGGATCTCAAGCTTCTATAGTTTTAAAAACTTCCCAGGTGATTCTTATGCACAGCCAAGTTGGAAACCACTATATCTTCGAAGGGAAAAAGAACTAGTTAAAAGTTACAAAATATAAAGGGTCAGTAGAATAGAAAAAATACAAGAAAACCATTTCATTATAAGATGTTGACAAAGCTTTAAGATATATGTTATTTCTTACCCATCTGACTGTGTTCTTAGCTCAAGGACTTTGAACCTTTGTCTTCCAACTGCTTTCACTTTTACTATCTCAATTCCAAAGTCCTGTTCTTCTCGGTAGGCATATATCTCTGCTGTTGTTCCAAACTGGGCTTCCCTTTCCTGTATATTGCTTCCAAGATAAAATTTAAAAGGAAAGAGTTTTGAACATTTGACTTTTAACTATGGAAAGCTGGCAAAAGCAATACATATGGAAAAACAATTTATAGTAATCAACTGTCACTGCAAAGCTAGTATAATTTCATTTATTTAAAAATCACACGGGGGATATACAAGGAGGCTTCACAAAGTAAAATTAGGGCACTTTAGGGAAAGAATAGATATCTAGTCACTGAAAATGATGTAAGACTGATAAGGTTTTTTTATTTATTTTTTTTTAGACTGATAAGGTTTTAAACTGTCATTTCCCAAACCAACACTCTTTCACTTTGTTAGATCATCATTTCTGCTGCTTATTAGCAGCACTGTACTAGGGTGGGAACTTCCGGTATTTATTTCCTGCTTCTACCGCAGATTTCCTACATTTGCCATGATAACTTGAAGTTCAGCTTCAATTTACCACTGGTTTGTAATTGTACAACTTATGAATTTTGAAAGAGAAGGAAAGAACAAATCACACTTTGGGAAAAGTAATCCTTTACATTAGAATATTAAAGCCCTGTTTGTCTTTGAATAAAGACAGCTCTTGAAACTAAGATTCCAGAATGTTTTTCATTAAATATTAATGATTAAAAATTTCTCAAATACCAGCAAGTTAAATTGTGCATGAAGATAAGTGTCTGATTTAGTATGGTAATGACAATTACAAAGACACTCCAACTTGTACTTTCAAAATTTTACGCAAAATTCTTTATCTCACATTCTCACCCAACCTCTCCTGTACATGCAAAATAACAGTCTGCTTTAGCTTCAACATTGACCTCTGCTGCGATGACACATGACAAGAAATGTGTTAAGCGATCGACTCTTAATATTTTACCTGTATGCAAGAACAGCAAAGGTTCTATCTTTCTGAATTAAATTCCGAACCATACTGACTTCTTGAGGGCTAAACAGCTGAAGAGGTAATGTCTGCCCAGGAATCAGGATCATCATCACCTGTGGCAGAACTGGAATAACCTGACAGCTGTCATCATCATGCAAAGTCCTGCCATGAAATTCTTCCATGTCAGAGCCCAGATACTATTTAAGAACATACATAGGTACAGTGTCAGGATAGATATGTAGCAAAAATCCAAGCTCAACAGACTAACGAACAAATCAGATAAAAGGACTATAAACAGAGGGTACAAATATTTCTTTAAATAATAAACTTGGTATATAAACATACCACATGAAAAGCTAGTTTTTAATCTAATTTTTACTCTTAGAATTTCCAATCATTTATGAAGAATCTCTCACATACACACATTCAAGAGCACTTTTTAGTTCAAAATATTTTATTTTGACTAGGAAACATCTCTATGTCCAAATATCACAAATGACAAGTATAAAATGTTAGTATGTTAAATAACACCCCAGTACCTAGTAGTACAGAGGGTAACTACTTAATAGCTCAATTACCAGCAAAACCATAAGGAGAGCAATAATTCCTCAAAACAATTATACTAGGACATAAATTGCTTAAAAATTATAGTTATATGTTTACCTAATGGCAAATAGCCCATGTCCTCATCCACAGTTTCTAGAGTGAAGTAAAAGCCAGTAATGCTAACATGATTCACTTGGTTTTAGGAGCTTACATTAATAGTTACATGTATATCATATTAGATCTGTTATCAAATTACATACTGTATGTGATGTTGGCAGACTGGTGTCAAAATTTATGACATTTGGTTTTTTGGCTTCTTTGCTATCCTGGTCCTCAACTTCCATTTCAATTTCATCTTCCTCCTCATTCTCTGCTATAGAAACAGAATATCGTAAGAAAAAAAAACAAGAAATGTGAAAATGTCAAAGCTATGCACCCTCTCAAATGCATAATTCCTTCTTGAGAAAAGGGGTTCTTCTAAACACCACATGCAACTGGTAGCTCTACAGCATTGTGGAGAGGCAGCCAGAGGGCTAGGGTCTATGCTGGGCTCTACCACTGGCTACTTTTTTTTACAAATTAACTTTTTATTTTTAGAATAGCTTAAGATTTACAGAAAAGATGCAAAGATAGCACAGTGTTCCCAAATAGTCCACATCCATTTTCCTCTATAGTTTAACATCTTACATTAGTACGGTACACTTGTTACAACTAAGGAATCAACACTGTTACATACTATTAACTGAACTCCACATTTTATTTGGATGGCCTCGGTTTTCACCCAATCCTCTTGTTCTGTCCAGCATCCCGGCCAGCACACCACATCACACTTAGCTGTCACGTCTCCTTAGCCTCCTCTGGGCCGGGGTGGTTTCTCAGACTTTCCTTTTTCCTGATGCTCTTGACGGTTTTGAGGAGTACTGGTCAGCTCGTTTTGTAGAGTATCCCTCAATCAGGTTTTGTTTGATGTAATTCTTGTGATTAGACTGAGGTTATGTATTTTGGGGAGGAAGGCCACAGAAGTAACGTGACATTTTCACAGCATGTCAAGCGTACACACTATCAACTTGACTCAGCCCTGCCGATGTTAACCTTGATCACCCAGCTGAGGCAGTATTTGTCAGGTAAAATCACTCTGCCCCCTTTTCAGATTGTACTCTTTGGAAGCAAATCACTAGGTGCAGCCTACACTTAAGGGCGAGGAGTTGTGCTCCACTGCCTCGAAGGGGAAATACCTGTATAAATGATCTGTAATTCTTCTGTATGAGAGATTTTTCTCTTCTCCCTTGCTAGTAACTAATTTTAACCTTAGCCAACTTATTCCACTTGATTAAACCTTAGTTTCCTCATCTGAAAAATGACAGGCTTGAACAAGACATCTCTAAGATTCTTCCAAACATAATTTTCAAGATTTCCTTCATAAAAAGGAAGAAAAGAAATAAAAGCAAGATCTGTTAATTTAAATTGAAAAAATATATCATTATCACCTGGGAGACTTTCATAACATTTTTCCAGTGACACCACTTCCCTAGCTGACTGTATTTAAAAATGAAATGTTTGTAAACATTCTCAAACACATTTTGCTCTGTAATTTTAGGTTTAAAATAAAGCTAGCATGAAGCATAAAGCATAGTTTAAAAGAAATGTCTTAGAAAGCTTTCTCCACACATATTTCTTAAATTATGAAAACTAAGCTGATCTATTTTATACAGCTGATGCTACCAATGACAGGGATGAAGTCAGAAAAAGCTACACAATATAGCTGCTATTCTATCAAGTGGGAGTCTGTCCTTTCATGCCGACCCATGGGTGAAGTTCCTATCTTAGACCAGTGATTCTCCATCAGGGGTGATTATTCCCTCAGGGGATGTTATTTGTCACAACTAAGGGAGCTGTACTGGTGTCTTGTGGGTAGAGGCCAGGGATGCTGCTAAATATGCTACACTGCACAGACAGTCCCCACACAAAGACATTTCCAGCTCAAAATGTCACGAGTGCCGAGGTTAGGAAACCATGGCCTAGATTACTAATAAAGAATTACTAATCTCCTTTCTGACCTCACAGTTCCTATATTTTTCAATGCCCCAAGTAAACATTTAAATAGATAAAATATCTTTACAAAACAGTCATTTTTTATGCATATCATTATCATATCATATTTAAATCAAACCACCTCTAGGTAAGAAACAGAAAATACAAATGATTTTCAATATGGTAACTGCTATGGACTTTCTATGTATTCTTATAAATTCCTGGATATAAGTCTTTATCAAAAAGAACAACATAATTATTTCAACTTATATGCAAACAGTCAATGGTCTATCACTTTATATAAATTTTTCCTAAGAACATATAAGTTTCACAAAGAGATAAAGAAAAATCTAAACTGATAAGACAGATGTTCTGCATCTAATTCTTTGTATTTACAACTCTGAGAGCATGGCTTTCACTTGGCATGTGGCGAGGCCCACTTTATTGCTCTAATACAGAAAGTTTAAAAGATTAACTATTAGCTCAAAGGCTGGAATTAATATTTTTAAAAGTTTGCATTTTAACTCTTCTAATTTTAGTCTAGTCTCTAAAGAATTTCCTTAGTAGCCTTTCCCATAAATATGGCTAAAACCCACTTCCCCTGACTCTGCTGTTTATCTGTTAAAGTTCCATTTGGCCAGGATAGATTCTTCACATCTCAAATACAAAGCTATTTCCTGAGCACTTAAAGAAAATTATTCTTCAAAACAACTCAAACAGCATGGATTTATAGACAATCCAATGTTTCTGTACAAATAAAAAAACTCATATATAATTGGGAAAGCATTACTGCTGCATCTACAACACCTCTGGACCCTCTCACCTCTGATTTATTTCCTGAGAAAACACACACTGACTGTTTAGAGCTACCAGGGTGAAGTCTGATGACTCATCTCATGCAGAGGCATCCTGTGAATGCCAACAGAACATCAGTATCCTCTCTCTTCTATTCAACAGACTCCCTGAAACACGGGATTTGGCACATACAAAGTGGGGCTGATTTCTCTGAAAAAACAGCTCAGCTTTTCTGCTGAGGGCTGGCACACTTACCTTTATGTCAATTCAGTTAGGATGGCTTCAAGAACCACCAGTGACTCTGTGGTTTATGTTTATAGAAAAATTCCCTCCCATATGGCGGGCATACCCTCAGTCTCTTCCTCTTTCAAGCCACGCTACACTGAATGAACAACTTAATCTCCCAAGCATAACTTTCCCTAGGCAACTACTTGAAACCTCATATTGTTTCTTGGCAATCCACAGAAAAAAACCAACCCCACTGGTAAGAGATGCAAGTTCCCCAGCCTTACTTAGACTCAACCTTCTTCCTAGGCCTTATCTTCCACAACCTTATCCTAAGTGCATGGTTTTGGATGCCTCCAGATCGACCTCACAAAGCTTTTTCCCAATTCCTCTGACCCCTGAACGATCCCTCCCCTCCCTCTGATGAACCATTAAATAGCATTCATTTATCTGACCCTAACTCACTTGCCTCTGCTAGTTATATTCTCAGTAGCCTCACCTAGACTGTGAACCAAGGACCAGCTTGTGTATCCTACCTCTTTTCATTCCCACAACACCTAACATACCGACTGGCATACAATGAAGAGAGCAAGCCAGTCTCAGTTCGGCTGACACACCTCGTGGAAAGCCTCTCTTGTCTACAGCATTCCATAAAAAGTCTGCACAATTATTCCATTCCTTTTGCCCATTCAGTGTTCAACACAAGGCCAAGGCCTAAAATTTCACAAAACATACAGGAAAGAGAAAACTGAGTTTAACATCACACTCCTAAGTATGTCTAATTAAGTATATTCGTATATGCCTAAGAAAAACAAACCAAATACCGAGAAATACAGACTAAATAAATGGAGAAGGGGGTAAGAGATACCCGCTATGTTGACAGATAAACCCGGGTTGGAGTCCTGGCTCTGCAACTGTGTGACCTTGGGCAAGTCACTGAACTAATCTGCCAATTCATTTCGCGCCTGCCGAATCCGAATCCGAATAGTGATGTGGAAAGGATTAAACGTAGAAACGCATGCCAAGGGCTTCCTGCGGGGCTCCTGACGGGATATGAGTGCTTAATACTCGTCCGCCGCCACTCTCACGGAAGGGAGAGAGTGCGGGAACGCTAACGGCCGCTAACCTGACCCAGTCCCCTAGTTTCAGAGCGCCTCCTCGGAGCTCAGCTCGGGACACAAGGAGGAGAGGACGAGGCCCCCGCCTTGGGAGCAAACCGCCGCTTTCCCACCCCGCAGCTCGGGGCCACCGAGCAGGGACGGGGAGCTCCGCAACTGGGGCGCCGACCGCGCCGACGCGAAACCGCTGCCCGCTGCGGCCCTGCGGAGCCGGCGGCCCACGGCGCACCCGCCCGCCCGCTTCCCGGCCCCGCCGCGGCCCTGGCAGCTCCGGGCCTCGCCCCGTCCCGCCGACGGGCACCCGCCCCCGGCGTTACCAGGCAAGAGCGGCAGGTGGTTGCCCATGTTGCGCGCAGCGTCCTGCGGATCTCCCTCGCCAGCCATGTCTGTTTACCCGCAAAGGAGGACGGGACAGGGCGGTGCCGGCGATTCCGCGGGAGCGTCCGCACCGCGCCGCCGCCGCCGCGCGCCGGGGACACAGCGCCCCCTGGCGGCCCCGGCGGCCCACTGCCACCGCCCGGGCTCATTTAACCAGGACATTTCACATTTGGAGGGTTCTTAAAGGAAGGAGCAAACAGAAACATGTTTCTACAGAAAAATGCATATAATATATGTGAAGACTGGGAAAATGCATTAGTTTTTCCGAGCTGATTTTTTTCCAACGACCTCGGCAGTTTCCATAAGCGTATATTCCAAAATTAACACACACTAATCAGAAATACTTGAAATGGTGATTATACAGAATGGAAAAATGCCTATTTACTGACTGGTAGGTCAGCTTGTCAGAATATAAACTAGCCTGCTCATTATGACTTTAAGTAAAAACAAGTCACTATCTGACCAAAAAAAAAAAAAACTACACAAAAACGAAAATATTTCTGTTATAATGATGGGATTGTGACCAATCAGATTTTTGTTTTGGAGGGGGATAAAAGTTTTCTTGGGGTCTTTTCAACATCATTTCTTCAGCAAAGGAGGAAAACTGAAAAAATCCTTAAATGAAATAAAAATCTAAACGTGGTAGAGGCCGGTGGAGGGTGAGAGGAAGCAGCCGCCTCGCTCTAGACAAAAACTCATGAAACTGAGATTTTAAACAATGATTTTTTTCCAGAAAACTTGCCTCCTTGAAAAGTGACAAGCCAAAAATCTCCTTGGGGCAGAGGCTCGTGAATCGATTCTGTGTTGTTCTGCTTTCTGTCTCTGAATCGCTCTGTGGTCTTGGCCAAATCACTTATACCCCCAAGCCTCAGTTACCCACCTGTGAAATAAGAATGGACCAACAGCGTCCCATATTTGTTACAGTTAATAATGTCTGCAGCATTAATTATAGTATTAATGATTGCAATGCATATACAATCACTTATAATATATTACTGTGATGAGTTAATGGAGCTAAGGTGATCACTCCAGTGTTGCAGGAAGGTGATTCTGTGCCAGAATGCCAGAGAGGACATGCAGCATAGAACAATGAGGGAATGGCTGGGGTGTGTGTGTGTGTGCGTGAGAGACAGATGCTGTAGCATTGTCAGTCTCACTGTAGTTTGTAGAATTTCAGTAAATTGTGCTTACCTGCAGAACCTTCTTTATGCAACAAGCATCTGGCCTCCAAACACGGAAGCTCTGTCTTTCCAGTGGTCCTTCCCAGAGGTGGCACCAGAATTGCTGCCTGAACCCTGGGTCAGTCAAGAACTCTCTGGACAAGAAAGGACAGCTGCAAGCCTGGCGGGGTCTGGCGGAGTCCGTGGATGTGGCTGGAAAAGCACTAGCTCGTTCTTTCTTCTTCTGTGCATTGCTCCAGGGTCACAAGAGCTCCCATCTGCGTATCTTTTACTCCCCATTCTCCTCCTCTTCTCCCCTCCATTCACATTCGCCATCTGCTCCCTTCTTCCCTTTATCCCTCCAGAGCCTACCCAGTCGTCCATAGCCACATCTTTCAATAGGGATAACAACAGATGATCATTGAACAAAAATATCTAAGCAAGCAGGTTTCTTGCATTAAGCCCTGGTTATTAAAACCAAAAAAGGAAAACATGATCATTTCCCATTTATTTTTAATTTGGTAACTTTAACCTGAAACAAGATACCCCACTGAGTTCCTCACATTTCTTCTTGCTTGCATGAAATGTGTCGATTGACAAAGAGCTCTGCAAACCAGAGGGAAAAGAAAGATATAGGTTCATAGACCATTGTCTCTCAGCTCAAGAATTAACTTTAACAGTGCATAATTAAGGCTGGTAGGAGATGAGAGAAAATGAGAATGAAGAAGCCCATTGCTCTTTCAATTTCTGGCTTCTACACAATATTAGCAGCAAGGGACACATATACTGGGAGAAGACGTTTCTGTCTCCCTCCTATTTTTTTGTATTTGCTATTTTTTAATATATTAAAGAATGATGCTTGGTCTAAGCAGTTGAGTATCTCTTGCCTGGATTATTTCAACAGCCTTAATACTGGTTTCTTGGCTTCCACCCTTGAGCTCACTCTCAACAAAGCATTCTGAGTGATCCTGTCAAAGCATGTCAGGTCAGGTGACTCCCTGCTCAGTATCCTTCCTGGGCTCCCTATCTCACTGCAAGCCAATTCCTTGCAGTGACCCTTGTAACGCACAGTGGGCCCCCATGTTCTGCTCTGACCTCACCTCACTACTGTTCTGTAGGCTCTCGTTCCCCTCCAGTCCTTACCCCTTGGCCCATTCCACTCTCCAAAGTGTGCCAGTTTGGACAATATCTTATCCTACCTATAGAGTCACAAAGGTGCTTGGAGCACTGTGACAGGGTCACGTGGGCTGACTTATCTGCCCAGGGTTTCACATTCATATTCTGCCTCCCTTGACAATAAAGGGTCATAATTACGGATCTTTAAATTATTTGTACCTCTATGATTTATTCATCAGGGATCATTTTCATGAACTTTTAAAAAATCATTCTAGTTGTACTGTCACTAACGGAAAAAAATCTTTAGATAATCAGGATAATTCTCATGTTTTTTTTTTTGTTTTGTTTTATATTTTTTGAGACACTCTATTGCCCTGGCTAGAGTGCCGTGGCATCAGCCTAGTTCACAGCAACCTCAAGCTCCTGGGCTCAAGTGATCCTCCTGCCTCAGCCTCCCAATTAGCTGGGACTACAGGCATGTGCCACTATTCCCGGCTAATTTTTTCTATATATTTTTAGTTGGCCAATTAATTTCTTTCTGTTTTTAGTAGAGACGGGAGTCTCGCTTTGCTCAGGCTGGTTTCGAACTCCTGACCTTGAGCAATCCGCCTGCCTTGGCCTCCCAGAGTGCTAGGATGACAGGCGTGAGCCACCGCGCCCGGCCTAAGTCTCTCATGTTTCTAGTCTTCGTAAGCCACAATTCATTTCATAAATTTGTCCCAGTGAAGAAATCTTTTAATTTTTTTAGCAACCCCTATATATCAGGAAAAATAGTAACATGTCCAGGAATGCATCTTTTTTTTTTTTTTCAGTCTACTTCTTACCAGCAAGTGCTGGGTCTGGCAGCCATGGCTACAGAGTGTGTACAGCAGCATCATATCCTGTAAATCCCAGAGTTACAAGGGAATGAAAGATGGATCTTGTCAGCTTTATGTAGACCCAGAGGGGAGAAAAACAGGGAAACCTGCTCTTTGAGCAGGCATAAAATCAGAGGTAGTAAGAGTATTTCATAGCCCCTTCAAAATGATGACAATTTTATTAACAACTCACTTTCATATTTCAGTAATACAGTGAATAATTGGGGATTTGGAAACAAATCTTATATGCAACTTTCACTGCTATGGTAATATTTTCAGGTACATTAGAGCCTATACAAGTCCCAAGCATGTTGGATTATTTGCAAAAAATGATTATTTGTGATGATACTTAATGTTGCAATTTACTGAGACTTCCTGCCACTACATCCATCTCTGACTTGACAGGTAAAGTAGGGAAGATTTTGCAAGATAGTAAAATGTTGGGCAATTTATGGTTTTTAAACTTGTATACAAAATTATTCTTCTCATGGCTCACCCAGCAGCCTTACACCACGTGGAATCACCAGTATAGTTAAGGAAGCAAAGGGGTCTGGGGTATTGCAGAGGGATGAACACAAAACAGGGAGCACAGAGTCTAGGCGCTAGTCATCGCCTTGCTTTTTGC
This sequence comes from Lepilemur ruficaudatus, assembly GCA_963574885.1. Classification (NCBI taxonomy): domain Eukaryota; kingdom Metazoa; phylum Chordata; class Mammalia; order Primates; family Lepilemuridae; genus Lepilemur; species Lepilemur ruficaudatus. The sequence goes on from CAUYRT010019833.1 coordinate 128,558, forward strand.
TGTAATTTTGGCTGGGTTATTTCAACGTCTTCCTCCTTGGCCTCGTATTCTTGGTCTTGCATTTAGGGGTTTATGATGGCCAGGATATGTGAGTTGTTGTTACAATAACAAAATGTCAGTGGATTAAGACAACAAAAGTGTAGTTTTTGCTCAGATCATGTCTGCTGTGGTTTTGGTGGCTCTCCAGGGCACCATCTTCTCTGTTGATGGATCACATTAGGCTGCTTCAATCTTGAGGTGTCACATCAGTATGAGCTTCTGTAATCGCTGATTGCCACGGCAGAAGGCGTCACTGCCCAGCTGGGTTCATTTTGCCCACTGCGCAGAGAAGAGACAGCAGGTGTTGCAGCAGAGAAAGAGTTTAATAATCACTGGGCACCCGATTGAGGAGACAGGAGGGATCCCTCAAATCTGCCTCCTCCAAAAGTTCTAGGCTGGGGTTTTTAAGGGAAATCTGGTGGGGAGGGGACTGGGGAATTGGCATTGCTGATAGGTTGGGTTGGGGGTGAAATCATAGGGATGTAGAAACCGCATTCTTGCACTGAGTCAGTTCCTCAGTGGGGGGTCACGGGATTGATTAAATTCCAACGTATTGTTCAGTGGTCCAGTTGGTGTCAGGGGACCCACTGGAATACAGGGCCTGGAAAATATCTTTAAAAAATAGTCTTAGGCCGGGCGTGGTGGCTCACGCCTGTAATCCTAGCACTCTGAGAGGCCAAGGCCGTCAAATCATTTGAGCTTAGGAGTTTGAGAGCAGCCTGAGCAAGAGCGAGACCGTCTCTACCAAAAATAGAAAAAAGTAGCCGGGCATGGTGGCGCATGGAAGTTTAAGTTTATAAAATCTTACAGTTCTATAAATCAGAAATCCAACTCAGGTCTCGCTGGGCTATGATCAGGTGTCCTGGGTGTCGGCAGGGCTGGTTCTGTTCTGGAAACTCTCGGGAAGAAGCTGTTGCTGTCCAGCTCCTAGAGGCTGCTCACGTTCCTTGGCTTGTGGTCGTCACCCTCAATCTTCAAAGCCAACCGTATCATGTTTATCTGACCCCATCATCCATCCTCACATCTCCTGCCCCTCCCATGCCCTCAGCTGGGAGAGGGTCTCTGGTTTTAAGGACTTGTGCTAAGGTTGGGCCCATGTGTATAATCCAGGATACTCTTCCTATCAGGAGGTTCTTTACTTAATCACATCTGCAAGGTCCCTCTTGCCACCTTAGGTAACCTATTCATAGGTTCTGGGGAACAGAATGTAGACATTATTGGGGGAACTATTATTCTCCACAATATAATTAATGGAGGCTTTCAGAAGAGCCTATTTTCCCAGGCAAGGATGAGGCATGTAGGGACATCCAATGCCTCAAAACGATGCTAAATGACATGCAGGGCCCAAAGGGCCTTGGCGACCACCTGTTTAAATGTCTCACTTTACAGATGAGGAAACTGGGGTTCAGAGAGGTGCATGACTTATTCAAGGTCACACAGCTGGTTAGCAAAGGAGCTACACCTGCACCCAGGTCCCCTGGCGCACAGCCTACTCCTCTTTCCCTGGCTCCCAGTGGCCCCTTTTGTTGGAATCTCACTACAGAAAGGCATTTTGTTTTATAAAACCACCGATCGAAGTCCCTGTGGTAGTTGGAAGAATAGTTTTAGATGAGAACAGAAATTTGTTAAAAAGGCTTGTAGATGAAATGTCAAAATGGTTTGCCATTTTGCAAAAAAATCATCTTTAATCCCAAGTGACAAAATCATTGTGTTGCCAAAGGGAGATGGTATTTAAATAAAGGTCGCACAAAATCAGGTGGCGAACGCAGCATGGGATGTATCAGAAATTTAAGAATAAGTTCAAAGAATCTTTGGACCTTGGAAACTTTGCAATTCTCTCCTCTTCTCTTGTTCATCCTCTCTTCAAGTCCCTGATTCCACATATCCATCCATCCATCCATGGTCCACACCTGTGAGTCACTCTCAGGGTCACTTAGGATACACCGGGGAACAAAACAGAGTTCCCGCACTCATAGCGCCAAAACGAGTAGATCAAGTTTCCTGAAGTGTCTTCTATGTCTCACCTATAAGCGAATGACCAGATTCCTGGCTCCCACACACCTAGAGAGGTAGAACGGGTAGATCTGGGACTCTACGTTTTAGCAAGTTTCCTAGGTGATTTTCATGCACATTAAATTTTAGACGTCACTGCTGTAAATGAAAAACAATTCAGCTGGCAGACCCCACTTCCACGCTCTGTCCACCGTTCACTGGGATCCCAAGCACCCACTCCCCCTACATGCATCACTAGGCTGCCTCGAACCTCATTTCCTTTTGGGAGGGTCTCAAACTTTCAGTGAATAATCTCCTTTGGTGAATATTTGGGAACCCACAAACTCACTCTCTAAATTGAATGAAGTCAACAGGACTCAAAATCTACACGATGCCACATTCAAGCCCACGTGCAAGTCGGTTTTCTACCCTTCACCATCTCTTCCGGCATTCAAGTAAGTTCCTACCGCGACGAGAATATACGCATCAGGAAACACTTAGCATCTGTCAGAAGTCAAAGTACAAACGTGGCGCTGTGATTTTAAGTGGATGTTTGATGCGACGTGGCTAAGTTCAGATCCAAGAAGGCAGAGCCCGCACTTTGCTCCAGGTGTTGACATCCACAAGCTTAGCAGGTTAGGAAGCTCCCCATGGCGAGGCGTAAATCAGTTATCCAAATGTCACTTAATAACCCAGTGAAAGCCAGCAAACATCAAAATATGAAGTTCCCAGCTGTTCTCTGATTGATTCTGAAAGGCGCCAGGGTACTGCCAAAGACCCCAGACTTCTTTAGAGGGCGTTTCATTGCTAATGACTTATTGGTGAATAATGGATGCATTCTCCTAGCAGTTTTACTATTAGCACCAGGGCCTTAAACACTGCAGCTTCTGAAGATGCCAGAGACATATACTCAGACCAGACTCACTGAATTCCCAGAAAAAAATGTCAGTTCACTTTCAGTCGGAGAGCTTGTTCTAATTTATACGTGATCCTATAAGTTCTTATTTTTATTTAAGAGCTTATTTTACGTATTATTTTTAACCAGTTACATTCATTTGTCAAGCATTTATTGAGTGTCTACTGTGTGTGCCAGGGGCAACGCTAAGTATTGGGCATATGGTAGGGGAAACACACAAAGGCAATCCCTAATTTTATGAAATCTATGACATTCTAAAGGCAAAGCCGAGGGGAAAAACAAAGTAACAGAAGTTGAAATGAATAATCGGAAGGAAATTATAGGAATTGAAGTAGAGAAGGATGAGGGAGATCTGCTTTAGTTAGAATGGAAAACAAAAGACTTCGCAACTGTAATCACACAGATTACAAATTCTCAAGCCTGAGTTTATGTGTAAAATGCCAGTAAGGGGTTTTACATCCGTTATATTTTTCATTGCCCCTCATTTCATGATAAATATTTTTACAACAAGCATCCAGTTCATTAACACTTGCAGTATAGTCAATATTCACAGCATTGGAATTCCTGTTTTGTTTAATGATTGGAGGTAATGAGAAATTAGAACATTGGTGTGTTTCAAACTTGCTCATTTTTCAAAGTGAGATTCGAGCCAGGCGCATCGATACGTTTTGGCCACGAGATGGCGCCATTGCCATTTACAAAGCGTGCCGGGGGCGGGGGCACATCGGGCCTCCTGAGCAGAACCAGTCACACCTTTCTCTTTCCACTCAATAAAGGAGAACATGAAGGCAGATGAGAAAACAAAGGCGTTTTTGTTTTTTAAAAATGCTCGACTGAGTTTTTAGAAAAAATTTCCCCAGACCTATCTGTGAAAACCAAAGTTGACCGGGGTTGTGGCCCCTCTTAGAGGGTCTGACTCTACATGATGATGCCAGTGATTTGAATTCATCAATTCCTAAAACATATTTGCCACCAGCACGACCTTGTTCCCTATCACCAAGACTAAAAAAAAAAAAATTTTTTTTAAATTAAAAAAAAAAGTGGGGCGGGAAGACCTTGAACTTTGGTCACTTTAAGAGCCCCGTGTTTTATTTTTATTATTATTATTTTTTATTTCAGCATATTATGGGGGTACAAATGTTAAGGTTACGTATATTGCCCTTGCCTCCCCTCCCCCCTGGAGTCAGAGCTTCAAGCCTGACCATCCCCCAGATGGTGCACATCACACTCATTATGTGTGTATATACCCATCCCCTCCTCCCCCCTTCCCGTCTGCCCAACACCTGATAAATGTTATTCCTACATGTGCACTTAGGTGTTGAACAGTGAAACCAGTTTGCTAGTGAGTACGTGTGGTGCCTGTCTATCCATTCTTGGGATACTTAGTAAAATAGGTTTCAGCTCTATCCAGGAAAATATAAGAGGTGCCATATCACCATTGTTTCTTATAGCTGAATAGTACTCCATGGTATACATACACCACCCAGTGCTTTCTTGGCACCTGCTTCTCTAGGTGTCAGGCCCTGGGGACAAACTTCTGAGCTTTGCCCTGCTTCCTCCTTGGCTCCCACGCACACCTGGCCCTGCCCAACCTGCATCTCCAGGCACGTTCTGTTTGAATCATAGTTATTTGATAGTTTGATCACAGTTATTCCTCTGAGTTAAAGGAAACAGTTGCCGTGCTTCATTTTTTGGCTAGTTCTCTTTGCCTATGTGAACCTTTTTCTTATTTATTTCCATTTCTGTAAATAAAGTTCAGGAACTCCTTTATGATTTAGCATTTGAATTTCCACTGTTCTTCCGATTATGATTATCCCTTTCATAGGGACCCCGTGTGCCGGCGACCCCACCTCACTCCACCCCATTCCCACCCCAGCAACTGGCTTCCTAAGCCTCACCTACTCCGGACGATGTTATATGCTAAAATTCTTACCTTGGCCTTCATGGGATTTTCACCCCTAGGGAACTACAAAGATTTCTCAGGGCTACTCTCGCTCAGCATGGCAGCTCAGATAAATTTCAATTTCATTCTGCCCTGGCGTTAGAGCGAATAACCCGATTCTCACATTTTGCTAACTGATTCTCCTCGCAGTGTGGAACCATGATGACAATAAGAGCAGAGCAAATTTACTCTGTTTTAGGCAGGTGTCTTGGTTTTGGGTGAAAATAGATCATAGCTTTTTATGCGGCATGTTGGAGCCGACCCAACTAGCACAAAATCAGAGACCCAGGCGGCTAGTCCTGATGCCTCCACATCAGCTGTGACCTTGGCCGTGACCTCCTTGGGCCTTGGAGTCCTCCGTCAAATGAGGACCTCAGAAACATGCTCCTGGAAGCCCTTCTAGTTCTAACCTTTTATAATTCTGTAAATCAGCAAATTGTCTGGCTTTGGAAGACAACCCTTGGACACTGGCATATTTAGGAAGGGTCCTATAGGAATGAAACTTGGTTAACTTTGTTCAATCCAGTGCATTTTGCAAATTTGCCTGAGAAAAAGAGCATACTTCTAAAAGATAGCATCTATTAGCATTGCTCAGAACTTGCATCCTGCGGCACACACTTTGATGAGTCACAGCTACACTGGGATCCCTCCAGCCTGAGGGTCCAATGGTCCTGGGAAGGGTTTTAAGTATAGTTTTAGGATTTGAGGGCTTTGCATTTTATGATATTTCTATTATAATTAAGTCACTTGAATTTCATCCATCTTTTTTTTTCCTGGAGATAACATTCTCTTTTTCTCCCTTGCTAAGATAATTACGAAACAAATTACCAAAGGAAAATATGTTCTCTTTGCATTATCTGAATTTGATTTTCCAGGGTCTTCCTTCTCTGGATGTAATGGGTGCTCATCCGTTTCCAAGTGACCATTACGCTGCTAAAATATTGAAGTCTGGCAAAAGCAGAGCTGTTGCGGAAACATTAAGAAAACATAATTACCGTACAATGGCACCACCTAATTTGCATATTGTTGGAATGCATCTTGACCAGAGAAGAAACAATTTTCAGAAAATATTTTCTGTGTCATGATTTCCATCATCTTTGTTCCTCTTACACACATGGGGCTGATCAGAATGCTTTATTACACAAATTTGAAATAAATCAAGATTTTTAAAAATCGACTTTCCATGAGTGAGGCAAGCTTAATCTTTTATGGTACCCCAAGGGTGATGTTTGGGAGCCCTGAAAATTATAGCTCCTTCTGGAGCACTAAATTCCTTGAAAGAGCTCATGGAGATGCTACTTCCCTCCAGATGATGGGAGACTGCACGCAGGCATGGAAGAGCAAGCCCGTGAGCCTGTTTCACCAGGTATTAAGCAAACCATCCAGTGTTACAGAACGGCTTTAGATTTATATCTCCCAAACAGTCTGAATGGGAACACTCAAATTCACCGTATAGAGCCCAATTTCTTTTTTTCTGACAAAGGTAGAGGTTGCTGCAGGTATTCTTTTCAGTGTTGAACATCAACTCTCTTTGTTGCCTTTTCTAAAGCACTCAATGGCGAGGAATTTGGGACTGACAGAAAGCGACTTTTACAGTTGCTTTAGTTCACCTTCAGTAGACTACAGGGGTTACTCCGGGCTCAGAAAGAGACTTGAGTCTTGCATCTAAAAAGGATTTTGAAACAAATAAACCACAAATCAGCAATCTAGACCATTAAGATAAAATTTGGTAGGGATGCCTATATATAGTCTTTTACTAAAGTTCAAAGAAGTCAATTGCACAAAAGCACAATGGATATCTGGACCAGGGAACTTCAGTTAATCACATGCTCATTTTAAGCCAGCAAGTTCTTAGGTTTTATTAATAAAGACACAATATTTAATACACATGGAATGTTTCTGTCCCACACCGGTGAGACCAGATCTAGACTACTAGCTTGATCCCAAGTGCCATGTTTTCATAGGGACAGTGATGAATCAGAGAGTAGGTTGAAGAGGTTGGTGGGGAAGGGGACACCCTGACAGTTCGCAGAGTACGAACTCTCTAAAGTCAAGAAGCTTTCCCCTATGTTTTCTTCTGAGAGTTTTATACTCTTAGCCCTTACCAGTTAGGTCTTTGAGCTATTTTCGGCTTATTTTTATATACAATGGGTCCAACTTCATTCTTTTGCATATGGATGCCCAGCTCTCCCAGTGCCATTTGTCAAATGGTCTTGGCACCCTTGTCGCAAATTATTTGACTGTATTTCTGGGCTCTCTATTCTACCCAAAATGACAACCTTTTAAGTTAGTTTTGACATTGCATATGTAAGGGAATGGACTCCCAGAGAGGAAGGTCTATTGTAAAATATTCTCTGTAAATTATATGTGTAGGACCAGAGCTCAAGTCTCCTGATTCCTAGGTCACGGTTCCTCCCCTAGTGATTCACTGCAATTCAGCTTCCATAGTGAACAATGGTTATAATTTCTTAGGATTCTGCATTCTCCCCATCCTGCTTTTATAATAAAGCCAAAATCTTGACCACAGAGGTGGGCATATGGCTTAGTCTGAATCAAGATAGGACTTATTGCAAAGATTATGTTAAAGGATAAACTAATTTTTTTCTTCTTCCTGGGCACACAGAAAAGACTTCATAATTTTCTGGTTTCCCTCACTGTTGGGGGAGGCATGTTATTTGGTGGGACATAGTGGAAACGGCATAGCCAGCATCAGGTATGGATTTTAAAAGCCATTTAAAACATGCTTTATGAACTTCCAACTTTCTCCCCATGTCTTGGGACCTTGGAGGCCAGGTGTTTAGATCAAGTGTCATAAGACGGAGGCAGTTTAGATCCTGAGTCACTTAATGGAGGAGAGCCCTGCTGAAATGCACCATATGCACTTGTGTTTGTGTGATTGGAAATAAAGTTTGGTCTGCCAATAGAGATTTTTAGGGTTGTTAGCATGCTATAGCCATAGCTATCTTTAGTAATATAGTGGCCCATGTCCCGGCACAGTGAGTGGTCCAAGAGTGGGCATATGATATAAAGACAGCCAAGCAGAGTCCTCCTTTGGAATATCAGGCAGCTTTGCTGCAGTAACAAACCACCTCGATAAGTCAGTGCATCAAAACAACAAACATTTACTTTTCTCTCCCACTATGCATCAGCAGCTTCAGGTTGGCTGCTGTGAGCCTAGATACATTTCCATTTTGGGGCCCAGGCCCGTGGCGCAGCCCCTAAAAGGGGCAATCCTGGTCTTGTGGCAGAGGAGAAAAGCAAGAGGCTCAGTGGAAACTGTGATGCCCTTTGCCCCCGACCTCACCCCTACGACTTCTCTCCTTCTGCACTCCACCACTGCCACACCAGCCTTCATGCTAGTCCTGAGAAATACCTGACACACTCCTGCCCCGGGGACTTTGCACTTCTGGTCCCTCTGCTTGCACCACTCTGTCCCAAGAGGACTTGCTTCGTCACTTCCTTCTGATCATTGCTCAAGAGTGACCTTATCAGAGAGACCTTCCCTGACCCCTTTGTACAACAGTCCTCCCCTCCCCCAGTCACATCTCTGTTCCATGGCTATGATTTGCTTATATTTGTCAGAGCACTCGTAACACCTGACACGGGCCGTATTTATTTATTTCTGTAAACTTTAGGACAGTGGGGACTTGGTTTTATTAACTACTTTACCCCCGGTTTTTGGAACATCATAAATGCTTGCTATATATCTGTTGTATAAATGAATATGTGAAAGAATACAACTGATATAGGGATTAACTTAAACCATATAATGTCTGTAAAATACATAATGAAAGACTGGGCACATAGTAGGAGATCAAATAATATTATCACAAGGTATTTGTATGCCGAGCCTTACCTCCACCCATGATCCTTCACAAAACAGAGGCCAATCGGGGATAATTTGGGAGCAAGACCCCTTCCTCAGTCTCTCATGAGCAGCTCTGTCATCTGGAAATTTAGCCCTGAGCTCTGGACAGCAAGATTCTGCAGAGGAGAATCCAGATGTGACAACCTCTTGCCCCCAGCAATAGCCCTGCCTCAGCCAGTGGCTTGTTTAGACATTAAGTAATGAAAATATCAGGCAGAGACACCCCTGGAAGAGGATTATTGAATTCTAACAGGATGGCTGAAAATAGACAGAAATGTCCCAAATCTACCCTTTAGAGGTAACAGGCACCAGCTGGAGTGCAGGTGAAGAAAGAGCAGAACCGTGACGAGCATTGCAGTAAGAAGCATTTGCACAGACTCCGGGCAGAAGCTGACCGCAGGCCAGCGCTGGTGGGGGTGGCCGTCGTCATCATTTAGAAGCTGCGAGCCTCAGAAAGACTCAGCCCTCCTCTCTCCACCCGTTCCAACACTGAAATTCCAGCGGCCCTAGCTTTCATATATTCTGAGATTTCATCAGAGCGGTGCACAGAACAGCAAGGGGCAAAGTGGCGGTCTCATCAGAGCGTCTGTTATACGCTCTGCCTCACACAGAGAGCCCACTGCACGTTCTCTGATGACCACACAGGGATGTTGTGTACACAGAGCTGCTTTATGCTCGCAGAGATCCCGCTGAAGAGCTACAGGGGCCATTTGCTGGCTTGTGGCAGCAGCCATGGAGGGGACGTCACAGCCACGCTCCTCTGATCTGCTTCTCCTTCTCCCCGCCCTGCCCCTTGCCTGGGCCTCCTCTGGCTAGCTGCTCTGGGACGCCTGCGTGCTCCCACTTTCCATCTGCCTCCTCTTTCTCCGACTCCCATCCTCTTCCCTCGTTTCCCTCTCTCTGCCTCTCCTGACACCGACCATTGATCCAGCACCTGATGTTTGTCACCTGCTGGCACTGGCCCTGGGGCTCCCAGGAAGGTGGCAGGGACCTGCTTCCCAAGCGCACAGAGTTGACGGCCAGATGCTGAGCGTGTCTCTTCCAAGGAACAAAAGGAGGTGGCAGGAGAGGTGAACCCGGAGGAGGCGGGGAGCCGGGGAGCTTTCTGGAGAGGCACTTGACGGATGAGTTTGGACCCGAAGACATGGGGTGGCCAGAGCCTTTGAGCAGGAAGGACTAATATATACAAATCCTGAAGGTGGGTCACTGCCAGGGAGCAGAGAAAAGCTCAGTTTTGCTTCATAATAGCTTCATCCCTAAATAATGCACTGGAAAGAAAACAAACCACCACTGCAGAAATCTGCAATGACCAACGTTGATTAAATATGGATTTCTGGAACTTTGTTTTAACTAGCTGTATTAGAACTCTTTGTCACAATATTGAACCATGATGAAGACACCAGGAAGGAAGTGTGGAAAAGAAAGAAATGAAACACCTTCACCTTCAGTGATCTGTAGGATCATGAATGGGACAAGAGACAGTGAACTATGGTGAGGGAGGGTAATTTGTGTGTATGCCTACTCTAAGCGAGGCACGGAGCTAAGTACATGACATAGACAATCTCATTTAATCCTTGGTTGAGTCAATGGTGAGTAATCCCCTTTTACAGATGGAGAAATTGAGGCCAAAATAAATGGTGTAAACTTATCTGAAGTCCCTCAACTGGTTAGTGGTAGAATTTGAAATTAGACACAGATTCTTAACCACTAGGCTTTACTACCTCCTGAGGGGAACAGTAGGAAAAATGTTCAAAACAGAGAAGTGACAGCCAGATGGCAAAGGGTCCTGAACGACAGAGGGGTGCCAGATTTTCTTGGTAAGTAATAGGTGGGGGTGGGAGGTGTCTTAAAATGTTTAAGAAAGGCATTAATGTGGGCTCTCATTTAATCTTTGTCTTACTCAAGTATAAACAAGCAAATACACACAAATTACCCTCCCTCACCATAGTTCACTGTCTCTTGTCCCATTCATGATCCTACAGATCACTGAAGGTGAAGGTGTTTCATTTCCTTCTTTTCCACACTTCCTTCCTGGTGTCTTCATTATGGTTCAATATTGTGACAAAGAGTTCTAATACAGCTAGTTAAAACAAAGTTCCAGAAATCCATATTTAATCAACATTGGTCATTGCAGATTTCTGCGGTGGTGGTTTGTTTTCTTTCCAGTGCATTATTTAGTAATGAAGCAACTTTCTGGCTCAGAAACTGGGTGCTAATTATCATTTTCATAGTTAGAGGGTAAACACATTCCCAAATTGCAATTTTAAATTTTCTAAGAGTCCCCAGGAATTTCATTTTCTTTAAAAACTTGCTTATTACTTATTCATTAAATAGATTTTTATCCTGAAGTAGATAATATCGTCTCTCTTGAGTGCAAGTTTCATTACCTTTCCTTGAGGTTAATAGATGAAGTTCAGATATAAACATGTCAAAGAGCTTTTAACTCCCTTGGCATGGCCACTGCCTGGGCAGTTGCTGGTTGTATTTTAAAATATTCCACTAAAGCTTTGATTAGGGACTTGATCTTTGAGATCCCTCAGTGTAACCCCCAAGGTAGAGTGTTAAATAAAGGACCAGTCTGTCCTTTAGGGAACTGGGACCTGCTATCAACAGTTTCATGCGTTCTATAGATATCTGTACTTGGGAAGAGGAAAAAGGCATTAGAGTCTCCTCTTAGCAAGATGGAAGAGGCAAATGCTTCCATTTAAGCTTAAATCAGTTTAAGATGGCATGAGACCTCCTCCTCGTGATAAGCATATGAAAAGAGGAGGGAAGGAAGTTGAAAATAAGTGACTATATCCAGGGTGATTCTTCAAACTCTAAATGCAAGTGAGATACTTGTGCTGCCTTGCCTTCTTTTCCTTTCTGACAGATCCCAAACTTCGCTGGGTTCAAGGCCATGAGACTGTGAATAAGCAATCTGATAATCAGACATTAATCATGTCCAGTAGGAAAATCTCTTGGTCTTGAGATTTGGGGTGTGCACTTCCATACACTGGTGGAACATCCAGGCCACCATGCTACCTTGGGACGCAAAGCGTATGCACTCTTTTCTTCTGCATTAATTCATCTGTTGACTCATATGCTCCATCCACACCGCAGGAACACTATGATGGCTAAGTTTATGTGTCAGCTTGACTGGGCCATGCATGAGATGCCCAGATAGCTGGTTAAACATTATTTTTGCGTGTGTCTGTGAGGGAGTTTCTAGAAGTGATTAGCATTTGAATCGGTGGACTCAGTAGATTGCCCTCCTCAGTGTTGTGGGGAGCATCATCCAATCTACTGGGGGCCTGAATACAGCAAAAAAATGAGGGAGGATTCGCTCTTTCTCTCTGCCTGACTGCCAGAGCTGGGGCATCGATCTTCTCCTGCCCTCCGCACTCCCAATTCTCAGGCCTTCAGAGCCTCACCAGAACTTACACCATCAGCTCTCCAGTTCTCAGGCCTTTGGATGCAAACGGGAACCATACCACTGGCTTTTCTGGGTCTCCACCTTGCAGATGGCAGATCTTGGGACTTTTTAGCCTCCATAATCACATGAGTCAATCACTTGTAACAAATCCCCCTGCCATATGTATATATCTCCTGTTTGTTTTGTTCCTCGGAAGAACCCTGACTAATACAAACACTAAATATTGTTGGAACAACAGGCAAAATCAGGGATTGTCAACTCAAGGGCCCACAGGAGCCCTGGAAGAAATAAATGAGTGACAGAAGGTGCTCTCCCATTTTCTGTGAAACATGCAGCCCTCTCTGTCTTTTTTATTTTCCTACTTTCTCTAGGGACATGCATATAAGAAATATTTCACCATAACTCTACTGTAAGAAAAAGACTAGCACAAATAGAAAATAACAACCGATATTTTATCTTTTCAGGTAACAACAGAGCTTAATGGACCTGAGGTAAAGTGCCAAGTGTGTGCTGGGTAAATAGGGGCCGCTTGTTACCAAGCCTGAGCTGACTGTTGCAGGTGGCAAAACAGTACTGCAAGATCTGCCATTTTTTTCCCCAAGAATAGTTAGAAATCTGGATTTCTATGTAAACAATCCAATTTTTGAAGCTGGCCACTAATTCAAATTTTTAAAAAATTACATAGGTTTTGGGGAGAAAACATTAGGCTTTTTCTGACTCATGGATCACCAATTTGAGAAGTCTGGGATAAATGGATGGTAGGAATGCTGACAGGGGTGCAACTCGGGAGGAAAATAATCACTGTAGGAACAAGATATATTCATCATCCTCAGAGCATGAGAGAAGCAGATTCATTCATGTGATTTCCTATGCCAGACAACGAGAACCTGTCAAATCAGAACCATATGCATTTTAGGGTAGTTAAAAAAGATTACTAGAATGATATGTTGGTAATTTGAATTAATTGCATAATGATCCACCACAAATTACAGTAAGTGAAGGAGAAAATCAAAATAAACACTGAGCTGGAACAGATTTGTAGGATGATCAGAGAATAACAAATCCAGAGGAAAAGGTAGATGTGGAATTCATAATTTCTATTCTTTCACCCTTTTACTAAAAACATGAAGGGGACTGGAAAAAATATAGGCAAAAATAGTTATTGCTCTTCTATGAAGAAATGATTTCAAATTCAGAAATGTCATCAAGGGGTCTTCAAAAAAATCACCCTTCTGGAAATTATTATAAGTCAAATAGTGATTTTATACTCCATTAACATTTTTGCATAGTTTATTTGTAACCTTGGGTCAGGTAACAATCCCATTCAATCTTGATTTTTTTTTTAATTTGGAAAAGGGTGGTGAATTTGATGGCTTCTGACAATTCTTACAACACTACCATTTCATGAGATTCTATTACCAGAAGTGATAGTTGTCCTATTATAGGAGATGATGCTTGTATTGGAAAAGACCATTTTAAATGAAGGCAATTATAATGGGGACCAAAAATTCACAGCAAGTAGTGAAATATTTGATTGGAACTTTATCTTGAAAAGTGAGACCAAAATTACAAATTTTTGTTCCACAGTTAACAATATTTAGATTATAAATGCAACTATGCATAAAATGCCAGAATGAGCACAGCACGAACCAAGCAGTGATTGATTTGGGGCAAGCATAATTTTCTTCTAATTTGAATGGCAGAGGATACAATAGCCTTTATTTCATATTTGACTTTCACAGTGCGGTAATCACGATGGGTACTTCTGTGAAAGTGTTTGAAGGCTTCAACAATTTTCCCAAGAGCCTCTCTTCATCTTTGATATTGAAAGCATTCTCTTCTGAAGCATCTATCTGTAATCATTCTCGTCTATTTTTCTCTTAATTGTTAACCCATCGGATTTTACTGGATCCTTATGTGTCGATAGCTTTATGTTCAATTTGAACAGTTTTCCCTCTTTTTCCACAGGCTTTATAAAATCCTGCATTTCAGAGCAAGATTTATAGCCTCTGCAATTGCTTTGCATTGATGAAGCACAGAACTCACAAGTCATCACTAAGGTGACACCCAGCACAGACAATAGTCTCTGAGTCTGTGGATAGGGGCTAATTTTGTAAGGAGTCAATTGTTAGTAAATATCTTTGTGTTTCCAAGGCTTTTCCTTCTCCTACTCAAGTAATTCTAGGAAAACCAACAATTAAATATTCTTTACTTCCTTTATAACAGTGAATTTACAGCCTTACCTGATTCTTTTCTACTTGGGGGAGCTATTTACCACACACACGATAAGCTCATTATGGTAAAACTCTGATTTTCTATCTTACCAGTGATAGATACAGTCAATAAAATAATGTTTACTTTCTGAAGTTTATATTTAGGTGAAAGTGACGAGAAAATTAACTCACGTAATTAGTCTGAAAATCTAATTTTTTAAGTATGGACCAAAGTTTGTAAATTTCAAACCAAACGCCTATGCTTTCTCTAAGAATTGAGGCTCAGAATCCTGACATCACGCCTGTTTAATTGCACATGGTAAATTATAGAAAGAATTTTAAAAGTACAGGTTATAATTAAAAGGGTACAATAAGTTAAAAGGTAAAAATTACAGGAAAATCTGTAATGAAATGGTTTCTAAGAGTTCAAATGAAAACTCTCAGAATCCATTCATCAGATCCACCCACATGTTCATTTTTAAAGCTGAGATGATTAAAAAAGGTTAGCAAAAGGCCGTCACATCTAGTAAGAGCAGGGCTGGGGCAGGACTGTGATTCACTGCTGGGACATCCTCGGAATTATAAGTTAAAATAGGAGCTACTTTACAATCCAATCATTTGTCTGAATCAAGCAGGAAATTGAAACCAAAGGGAAAAATCGCCCAACAAGAATTGCCAATTATAACGTGATGTATGAACTTTGTCAGCTAGACCCTGGCCTTCAGAGAAGATGAGTGTCACTCCCTGGGTCTCTTCTAGCACTTACAGTCAGGGGAGAGCAGGGTTTCTCCACGTCGGCGCTACTGATGTCATGGGCAGGACAGATCACTGTCACATGGCTGTCCTGTGCACCGTAGCATATTTAGCAGCACCCCTGGCCTCTCCAGCTAGACACTGGCAGCACAACCTCCACCCAGGGCCTGCCTCCCTGCCCTGGAAAAGTTGTGACGACCAATACGTGTCCAGATAACATCAAGTGTCCCCAGGGATATAAAAGTCCTCCCTGCCTCCCGGTTGAGTACTGCTGGAACTGAGACTCTTACTTGAGGGTAGCAGTCACTTTTTTCCAATGGCTTCTACAAGAACTATTCTATTTTAATTGAGAATTTTCCAAATTTTGGTCATTCTAATGTCATGGTCATGTGTTTTCTCTTTACCATGTACTGCTTTTAAGAATTTTTATAATTTATATATCACTTATTCTGTTATTCACTTAATATTCTTTAAACTATTTCATTTTTTAATAGAAATATATTTTATTTATTTATATTTTAATAGATTTGGGGGGGGTACAAGCAATCCTCCGGCCTCAGCCTCCCAAGTAGCTGGGACTACAGGCACATGCCACCATGTCTGGCTAATTTTTTTCTTCCCTTATGTTTAGTATAGACAGGGTCTCACTCTTGTCAGGCTGGTCTCGAACTCCTAACCTGAAACGATACTCTTGCGTTGGCCTCCTAGAGTGCTAGGATTACAGGCATGAGCCACCTAGCCCAGCCTAGACCTTCCTTTTTTTTTTTTTTTTTTTTTTGAGACAGAGTCTCACTCTGTTGCCCGGGCTAGAGTGCCGTGGCATCAGCCCAGCTCACAGCAACCTCAAACTCCTGGGCTCAAGCAATCCTTCTGCCTCAGCCTCCCAAGTAGCTGGGACTACAGGCATGCGCCACCATGCCCGGCTCATTTTTTCTATATATATCTTTAGTTGGCCAATTAATTTCTTTCT